>JABSTQ010006621.1:0-93147 GCA_013358835.2 Ixodes persulcatus
GAGCAGAGATGCGCAAACTTTTCAGGCCCGCGACTTCTGAAATACCCGAAAGTCGTCCGGCGGAGTCAATTAGGATCGGAATCGGAGTGAAGAGAAAGGGAGTTGGAGGAAAGGGGAGAAATCGCCGTCTGGCGATTTCTTAACCCCCACGACCCTCCGGGGTTTCGCGACCCTTGCGTTTACCTTTCGCTGTGTTTCAAAACTGTAGTATTCCATATAGTACACTGTAACTAAAAGAAGGGTGAGCTCACAGGCGAGCTGGTGAAACATTGGCGTAACTTCACGCGATACAGGAAACGAAAAAAAAAAAAAAGACAGCACACAAGGTCCCGAAGACGTTGTGTGTTGTCCCTTCCTTTATGCTGTGTCTTTCTTTTCCTTCCCTGTCCCAGAATAAGTTATGTCAACACTACATTATCGTTATCATAGTAGCCGTCCCAGAAACAGTGGTGCATCGAACGACGTTCCTTAGGGTAGACGAGGGGGACTGTTCGTGGAAGCAGCGGCTATGAAGAGTTCCGTAACTGAGTTGATCTAGTAACGTTACCAAGAAGGTTGGTCTCACTTACACTGATAATGTGTGAATCAGTATAGTTCACGATGAAGGCAGCGAGATGTCTGCGACTAGCTGGGTCTCGGAGTGCTTTCGAGATGTTGGCAGAGTCCGCGCGGTCGCCGCCCACGTTCATGTAGATGGGCACCTCCTGTTTGCGGTGGAACAGCCTTTTGGCTTGATTCATGATTCCCAGCTCCCTCAGGTACGCGGCGTCCAGCCTGCCTCTCTTCGCCACCAGCCTGTCATCGACGACGGCGAACGAGGAGGCGATGAGCTTGGAGCAGTAGCTGCAGAGGCAGGTAGATCGGGCTGTACGGCGGCCTCTTGATGTGGTATCTGGGCGGCCGAGAAAGGTTCACACGTTCGATTCAGGACGTTTATTTTACGGCTTTGAACTGTTGCGCAAGTATCTATAGAACGATACTGTTCAGAGTCGAGTCTAAACGATAGACCGTTTTGAATTGTACTTGTCATCTAGTAGCTTCTGTGCCAATTTCTCCGAAGCAATCATTGTTTGGGCATCCACTCTAGGCATGTGCGTGCTCAGTGTGCAATCCCAAACGACCGCGTCGTTATGGCGTTGCCGCGGCAGAGAGGTTTTCTGCCCCATATTTACATGGCGGCGTCCGAACAGTTGGTGTCAAACAGAAAAAAATCGGAGTCCAACAGTTGCCTGGCCAGCAGGAAGTCGGCGTGTGGCGGACGCTCTAGACAACGCGCTGTGGGTGTTGTCTAGAACGAGCCGTAATAGCGCGGCTTTGGAAAGTGCGCCTATCAGGAGACGTACGCACGAACGCTGAGAATGTCACCGGGTTGAGAGTGCCGCAAGTAAAAGCTGCACGTGCGCATCGAAACTTTCTTTTTGGGACGCCGACGTCATATTGAACGCCAGCTGTAGCAGCGGGCAGACGAAGCAGACCACAGGCATGGAGCAGAAGTAACCTAACAGCCGAAAACCCGCCTGAGCTACTCAGTACTGCAACGACGTCATTCGAGCCAAACTGGCACGCCACCTTTTTCCTTCGGATCTTCCCTATATGTCTATGAACTGAATTTTGTGCTAAAAGCTGCATGCACTATACGAAAAGCCGTTACATTCATACATAGTCCTTAGCAGGTTATGTGGTGATTATCGCGACTGTGGTGGTGGCGTTGCCGAATGCGTTGTGACTGTGAGGGAGAGAAAGACGACGACAGTTCGTGCACGTGCGGCTCGTCGCGGAATGCAATGGTGCAGAAAAAGGAAAAGGAAGCCATCGATGAGAGGTTGGGCGTGAACCCACAGCCCCTCACCGAGGTCTTCGGAGTCTGGAAGACCCGCACCTTCGTGCGCGGGTTTGGAAGCGTGAAGGTGCCGGGGCCGGCCACGGGATCTATGGGCCCACAAGTGGAAGGAAAATCCCAGATTACGACCCACGACGTAGACGCTACTCAGAGAGAAAGCAAAAGTAAACGGTTTGCTAGAACGATAGGGACAAAACACAGACAGGAAGAAAGAGAGACATACACACCGCTGACAGGAGACTTTATACATCTTGATCACATTGACCCAAAGATTCACACCTAAATTAATGCCAATAAATCGCCCTAAATCCTTACATTACACTACTAAATTAAAATACTAAATAAAATAGGTTAAATATAAGTTTTATTATTGAATTTGATCACTTACACCTCCCTGACCCAACCCACAAACCACCGCCGGCACATATCCCTTTTATTCCCTTTCACGGGGACGTGCCACACTTCAAAAACTGCCTTTCTCTCTTGCTGACCGTGATGGAGGGTATGCTCACGCAGTCATCGGCGCTTTCCTCAATGGTCAGGGCCTCACAAATCTGGCGCGCAAAGGCATTTCTGTGTCTTTTAATATTGGAAACGCTGCTAAAACTCGGCCTGCACCCGCACGTGCGGCAATGGGCTTCAAGGTGCAAAGCCCCCGTGCCCTGCTCCGACGCCGCGTGCTCCCTGAGCGTCCCGTCTGCCCAATGTAGCAGCTCCCGCATGACAGTGGAATCTTGTACACAACATCGGTCTGGCACATGGCGTACTTAGTCCTGTGTTCTTGGCCTGATTTACCCTGCGGTACATAGAGTTTCCTCTGTTCGGTGCCGAGCACATAACCCTGATACTCTGTCGTGCAGCGATCTTTTTGAGTCGGTGGGTGACACCGTGGATGTAGGGAACTGCCGCAAAGTTCTCTCGTGGAGTCTGTCTATCTCGCTCGGTACTTGGTGATCCTCTTGGAAATTTTCTGCATATCGTCTCACATACGACTCCAAGGAGGACATCTGGATACCCAGAGTCACGAAGCCGGGCCATCTGTTTCTGAAAGCTAGCGTCAGCTTCATGGTAGCATGACTTGCGTAGCGCTCATACGAGTGCCGTGTTGGCAACACTTCGTTTGACGATTTTTGAATGGCAAGGTGTAAACGGAAGAAAGCCTTTACTGGAACGAGGTTCGTACCTCCAGCACACATGTCCATTCTTGAACTCAAGTGCGAGGTCCAGGAACTTAATAGACTTGCTCACGGGCAGTTCATTTTGAATCTTGCCTATGTGCCGCAGGGTAAATCAGGCCAAGAACCACCAGCCTACCTGCAACACTGCGCACATGACTAAGTACGCCATGTGCCAGTCCGGTGTTGTTTACGAGATTCCAATGTCTTGCGAGAGCTGCTATATTGGGCAGACGAGTGAGGGAGCATGCGGCGTCGGTGCAGGGCACGGGGGCTTTGCACCTTGCAGCCCATTGCCGCACGTGCGGGTGCAGGCCGAGTTTTAGCAGCGTTTCCATTATTAAAAGACACATAAATGAATTTCCGTGCGAGATTTTCGAGGCCCTGGCCATTGAGGAAAGCGCCGATGACTGCGTGAACATGCTCTCCATCGCGGTCAGCAAGAAAGAAAGGCAGTTTTTGCAGTGTGGCACGTCCCCGTGAAAGAGAATAAAAGGGATATGTGCCGGCGGTGGTTTGTGGGTTGGGTCAGGGAGGTGTTAGTGACCAAATTCAATAATTACATTTATATTTAATCTATTTTATTTTGTATTTTAATTTAGTAGTGTAATGTGAGGATTTAGGGTGATTTATTGGCATTACTTTAGGTGTGAATCTTTGGGTCAATGTGATCAAGAAGTATAAAGTCTCCTGATAGTCAGCGGTGTTTATGTCTCTGTTTCTCCCTGTCTGTGTTTTGTCCCTATCGTTCTAGCTGACCGTTTACCTTTGCATCATGTACAAACTAGCTCAACTTCAACCTGTTACTCAAAGAGAGAATTGCACGCCATCACTTCCTCAGACTGTAAGCCGGACTTTCTATGAACGACATTAATCTTTATTGTAATGTGAGATGTTAATTTGTTTGTGGATTTTTTTTTTAAATTCGGAATATATATTATTTGTTCTTGTCCAATCAAAACTGTGCCATCGGGTTCTATTCTTTGAGCGTCAGACATCGGCGAGCGTGCGACACTATCACTTCAATATATAAAAGCAGGATTAATCATACTTCATTATAACTAGAAAAATTTACCAAGCGGCATAGCCAGAACCGAGCGTTGACTGTGAGATCCGCAACCCGATGCCTTTGCTCAGCCTCAGCGCCACTAGGAGAAGGTGAACGGGCGAACAAGCAGCTGGACTACGTATGAGGGGGTGTCCAAACAGGACACTACAAAACGCACGACTCCGACAGATCGTGAAAATTGAAGCGTGAGGCGTCCGCTTCAATTTTCACGATTTGTCGGAGTCGTGCGTTTTGTAGTGTCCTGTTTGGACACCCCTTGACTCGAACGATGACTGTCGGCGCGTGCAGCTGGCTTCCGAATGATTAAGCCAGTCATGTAATGTCATGACGTCACGGGTCCCGAATAAATTTCAACTTCTCTCTACCATTTTGATAGATCCAGAGTGTGCACAACGCACACGTGCCCACCCGAAGCCAACCAAAGCAATCCGCAATCAAGCAGAACAAATCACCATACTCTATATCGTGCGCGCATTATGCAGGCACGAAGAATTCTCTTATTCGCGCGGTTATCTAATATATGAGATGTGTGTATTTATTTATTTTATCGTTCTTTGCCTCTATATATGTTTGTATCGACACTTATTTAAAGTCACGTGTCGGATATGTCACCCGAGAAAGAGATATTCCCGTTGCGGTCAGTCGTCGGGGTTGCCCAGACAGTCTCGTTTTGCTTGGCGATCAATGTTCGCGCGCGACCATTTATTGCCAGGAGTGTAAGTATGATGGCTTAATTTTGCTAGCTTTACGAAAAAAAGAAAAAGAATAATAGATCATCTTTAGAAAACATTTCTGGACGAACAAAGTTCTTTAACGTGGCAGCTTTTTCTCTAATTTTTACGTAAATACTGTTAGCGATTCAAGTTACGGTGAAGGTGATTTTAGCAAAGAAGTCAGCCATAAAGAGGGCTCTGAAAGGTTTTTGTAATGAATCTTTAGAGAATGATTGTGACAGCTGCGTGAATGAGTGTGATGAGGAAGAGCCATTGGGAACACAGACATTTCACAACGCAATACACCCGACACGGACGCAGATCAAGATTCTGAACTTCTTCGATTTGCAGTTATATAGATCCAGCACTTTCAGCTGTTTTTCCCAGATGCTTTGATAATTATTTTTATGTCTCGACCACTAGGTGTCGACATTGTATTAAGTGTAACATAATGCTGACACCAAAGGGTTCACAAGGCGAAACGTAACACATCACCCCAAAAGGTTAATATACTTCCGGAAGAGACAGTCGAAGGAGGCACTCTTAACAGGAGCACATTGCATCGTTCTTGGCACAGTGGGAGCGCTCACTTGATGTCGAGGACGCAGAGGACGTCCCGGTACTGGAAGGCGGGGAGGGTGGATTCATTAAGAGGTGGGTCCAGCGGAGAAGGCGGCAGGACCGGGGACGTGTCGCTGAGCAGCGGCATGGCGCAGAGCTGGGGATCGGGCAAATCCGAAAACCCGGCCGTGGAGTTGGGAGTTGTACGAGACTGCGAGAGTAAATGTGCTCGTGCATGAATTGATAGCAAGAGTTGTACCAGTTAAAAGAAGGTGGTAAAAGGGACTCAATCGATAATTATCACCCCCTTTCTTTCACTTGTATACGGCGTGTAAATTACTGGAGCACATTGTAAACAAACAGTAAATATCTTTTCTTGACGAATATGACATGCTAAGCGCAAATCAACACGGTTTCCGCAGAGGGCTATCTATAACAACGCAACAAATTGAACGTAATCAGAAAATATCCCGTCATGTAAATAATCGTTTTTAAGTTGACGCCATTTTTATCGATCTGTCAAAAGTGTTTGATCGCGTACCTCGCAACAGGTTAATTAATGTACTCATTTACCTCGGTGTTCCTTCAATTTTGATAAAATAGATAACAGCATACCTTACAAATCGGCAGCAGTTCGTAGAAGTCGGTAGCACCTTTTCCGATTTTTAAGCGTATATTCTGGGGTTCCACAAGGCTCTGCTTTGAGCCCATTGCTTTTTCTAATGTACGTCAACAGCTTGTTTTCTATTCACAGTGACATGCCAGTAAAAATAAGAATACTGATGACTGTATAATATGTGCTCATATAATCTCTGTGGCCGACAAGATTGAACTGAATAATACCTTATCCTGTATTTCGGTATGGTCCAGCAAAAATAATATGAAAATCAATACCGAGAAAACTCAATACATGCATATTTCAACAAAAAATAATACACTATGTTTTGATTCTGAGCTTTATGCTGTTAAGCTTTCCTAAGTTGATAGCTACAAGTACTTGTGTATGATTATCACGAGCGATCTAAAATTGAACCAACACGCAGACTAAATAAAAAAAAAAAAAACAAGACAAAAAAAAAACACCTTTGGTATTCACGAAGAAGGCTGTTTAGGACACCTCCTTCGGTTAAGACTTGCGTATAATGCTTTAGTAAGACCGACCCTAAAGTGCGCATCGGAAGCCTGGGATCCCTGGCAGGTCAGATTCTCAAAGAAGCTTGGAAACGTACAGCCACTGGCAGTGCTCTCAATCTTTTTTAAGTTCAGGAAAACTACATTTGTTACGGCGCTGAAACGACAGGCAAGTTTGCAGCCACTAAAAAACCGAAGAATATTCCAGCGCCTGATTTTGTTTCAAATGTATAGCAACCTTCTTAAAATTGATGAGTTCAAATATGCGAAGCCGAAATGCTACCGGCTAGATCGCTTGCATCACCCGAAAGTTTTAACCACCATGATGCCCGTAGAAATATTTTTAAGCAGTCATATTTTTGTTCAGGCGGTAGAGTTGTGGCATAAACTTCCTGATAATGTCGTTGCACTGGAATCCCTTTCTGAATTCGAAAATGCCATACGCGTATTGTTTGAACTGCAACAGTGTGACGCTTCATGCGTGTGTAGGTGTGAATGCATCTTTTTGGGGGGCAGTTTTAAGGATTGCCCTGAATGTTGATGTTTGAAAGCTGTGTTTTATTTGATTTTTATGTTTGTATCACACCCTCCTGCCTTGGTCCTTGACGGAGCTGCCAGTGTTGTGCAATAAAACAAACACACAAAAAGATAAAAAAAATCCGCAATTACTTTTACGGTGTCTGAAGTGATAGCTGTTGTTAATTGTGCATAGTAACATATATTTTTATACATACATGCTCTTTATTAACGAGTTTTAGGATAGCGTGTGCAAAAGTTTTGCGTACTAAAGGCTGAACTCCATGGGACAAATATGCTGCGAATAACCGACGAATTTTGGCCGGCGGCTTTTGCTCTGCGCGTGGAATCAACAAAGTGGCGTGCCGTCGGGCGGCGTTCGCCAGTTATTCGTCACATAATTCGTTCCATGGAGTTCAGCCTTTAGTGTGTCGACGACGCTATTGACTCGTGTTCAGTTGGTGATTCCCTGATTAAATGCGCCTTTACGCTTGCGGATTCGCGGGCGGATCCGCGCAGGCGCAAAGTGGATTTTGGAGCCGGGTGGCCAAATCGACTCTTCGCTGGCGGAAAATCTGGATATGGGTCCCGGACGGATCGAGATTTTCCGCCATCGACGAGCGGATTTCGCCACCCAGCTCCAAAATCCACTTCCCGCCTGCGCGGATCCGCCTGCGAATCCGCAAGCGTAATTTCGCTCTATTATGCCTACGAAGAGTTTGGACGTCGTCCGAGCTCTGCGGCAGAAACACAAAATAATAATTCATGTTGTTGTTTCCATGGGTTGTCGTAGAGGCACCTGGTGTAGGCGGAGGATAGTTGAATAGAAACGCACGAGACGCGCGGCGGGAGGCCGGGTGCACACGCGTTTGATGTAGTTAGAACATTACGAGAGCTCGGGGAGCAGGCCCGAACAAGGACGTCCACGACTTGAAGAAGAGAGTGAGTAAAGAGTGCTGCAAGACATTCGGGGGTTGCTTGTGACTTTCCCACGAGCGGGTGGAGCGCGACCGAAGAAGGGTCGAATACCACACACGGTATAGTTCTCAACTTAGCCACGGGGAGAGCGACAGCTGGATACCTGGCTTGTTTGAGTGCTGGTGGTCGTGTGCACCCTCGGGTGCGACAGCACGAAGAGGCCCATCGGGATGATGATGGTGATGAAGGTCACCGAACTGATGCCCCACACGTAGAAGCACAGCCGGTCTTCCTCCTCCTCGTACGACTCCTGCGAAGTGTGGACAAACGCCGGCGTTGCTCATCAAGGGGACTCCTGAGTGCCACCCACAGTTAGCCATCAGGTGGCGCTGCTATTCGCAACTTTCACGACCTATAGGGGGCGCACTGGTGCCTATCAAAATGGCTGTCATCTGGATGATCGTCGTAGAACAGCGGTAGGAAGCTGGGTCCGCGACGCGTAAGTAATTCTAGTTTAGCTATATACGAGCAGTATTAGACCCTTACGTTATATTTTCTCGCCAGGAAGGTGTAGGCAAGCCCATTTATATTGAGGCCAATCATCCAGGAGCTAGGGAGCGCGATTCTCACACCGCGGTACCACCATCGCTAAAAGTTGCGATTACGGTAGTGATTAAAGCCCCGCGGTGCGTTTGCGTTTGTCTTGCAAGTAGCGCCAAATGCGCCAGTGGACGAGGCCCGTGTCTCGAGCTGCCCTTCGAAGAAAATGGCGGTGTAGCTCTGAAATGAGCGGCCCTTGGAAGCGAATGGCGTCGGAGCACCCGCTCGAGGCACGTGTCTTGCTCGTTTCCACAACAATGGTTGGCGCTACTTGGAAAAAACGCCTTTATAAAGGAGATTTAATAGTGATGGCTTAACAATAAAGGGCCGTGGCATCGATATTTCTGCTTTGCGTAAATTCAAACTAGAATGAAGCCCTGTCATTTATAACCTATGAAACACGTTAGTTTTTATTATTGTGCAATGGTGGTCGCCAAAATATGAATGGAAAACAAGCAGCATTCTCCCGCTCAACTATAGCCACCCTAGAAGGCAGGCCTGCGCGTGACGTCATCGTTAGTTGATCCCCGACCCGCCCCAAGTGGCAAACACCCAGAAGCTTGACGAGAGTGGCCACGTCACAACTACGTCGCAGCCATCAAAACGAAACTAGCAGTACCAAGCTTGGTTTGTTCCTTCTTTCGCTCTTGGCGTTTCTCTGCACTCCACAGTTGCGGCAGTATGTATTGTCGGGTGTTCATTTAGTAGGAAAACGGGATTTGATCACGTCACGATCACGTCACGTCACGATCACGTCACGATCACGTCACGTTCTGCAAGCAACCGATTCTATTTGAAGCTGGCGGCACCCGTCTTGTGTGGAAGACTGCACGCCGTGACCCGTTATACAACACGGTGTGTACCGCGTTTTTCCTTCTAATGCAATTAATGCAAAGGTACAAGCGAGCTGAAAAAGAATGACAGTAATAAACCCTGGAGAAGGGGAAAAGGGGGACAAAGGACAAACAAAATTCTCCAAACGCAGCTAGGTGACTGGTGCGTGACCGAAACAATCCGCCTGGTTCTGGTATCGAACAAGGAACCTCTCCATTTCCAGTGGAGCGCTCTGCCGACTGGGCTAACCAGGAGTTAGACGTCAGTAGAGCAAACGGGTTTTGTCAGCTGCCACCAGTCTAACACCAACAGGAATAAACGGCCTGCATTTTAAGCTTATGGTTATAATGCAAATAATGCAAAGGTGCAAGCGAGCTGGACAAGAATGTGTTTGGAGAATTGTGTTTGTCCTTTGTCCCCTTTGTTCCCCTTCTCCATGGATGATTATTGTTACTGCGTTTTTCTTGTGTTTTCGGGCCGACATGGCCCCAAAAAATGTTCAACAAGCTGTGTCGAAAAAAAAAAAAAAGAGAAGCCAGATACAGCAGAAGGTAACGCGCTTCGTTTTTCCAAATGTTCCATCCTCACTGGCGCCTTTGGTCAAAGATGGCGTCGAGCAGCTGGGGAGATAGAGGCTAGGGGAAGGGGTAATAGCGGAAAGTTTTCGCTTACACATTTCAGATAGAGAGACTGTAGTGCAGAAATTTCGACGTCACCTACAAAAGGAAAACATGGGGCACAGATAGAACATGAGTCGGCGTTCGGCAGGTACTTGTGTTCACACTGATCGAACACGAGCCCCGGCCGAGCGCTGACTCAGCACTCGTGTTAGACCGGCGCCCAAGTTCGACTTCTTTTGGACGGTGTCGAAACTTCCGCACTACACACTAAACGAAAATATACCCAGATGGGAGTAAATCGCTTGTCCTCTAGCGCATTCCCATCTCGGAGTTTTTTATACTCCGCCGGATGGGAGTTCAGCGTTTACTCCCATGCAGGCCAGAGTTTTTTGGGGGGTGCAAGGGAGTACGTACAGACCTCCCATCAGTACGGGAGTTTGTACATGGATCAATGGGAGTATTGATTTACTTCTGTCAGAGTGTTCCTATGTGGACCGATGGGAGTATTCTTTCACATCCATATGGGAGTTTTTACGCGGACCCACGGGGGTATTCGTTTACATCCACCTGGGAGGTTTCACGTGGACACAGGGGGGTATTCCTTTACATCCACTTGGGAGTTCTTACGTGGACCCACGGGGGTCTTCTTTCACATCCATCTCGGAGTTTTTACGTGAACCTATGGGGCTATAATTTCACATCCATCTTGGAGTTACTACGTGGACCTACGGGAATATTTTTTCACATCCTTTTGGGAATTATTATGTGGATGTACGGGAGTAGTCTTATACATCCATTTGGGAGGTGTTACGTGGACCTACGGGAGTATTCTTTTACATTCATTTGGGAATTATTACGTGGACCTACGGGCATATTCATTCACATCCATTTGGGAGTTATTACCTGGAGCTATGGGAGTATTCTTTCACATCCATTTGGGAGCTCTTACGTGGACCTACGGGAGTATTCTTTCACATCCATTTGGGAGTTCTTACGTGAACCTACGGGAGTAGCCTTATACATCCATTTGGGAGCTATTACGTGGTCCTGCGGGAGTATTCTTTCACATCCATTTTGGAGTTATTACATGGAGCTACGGGAGTATTGTTTCATATCCATTTGGGAGTTCTTACGTGAACTTACGGGAGTATTCTTTCACATCCATTTGGGAGTTTTTACGCGGACCTACAGGAGTAGTCGTATACATCCATTTGGGAGTTATTACGTGGTCCTACAGGAGGATTCTTTCACATCCATTTGGGAGTTCTTACGTGAACCTACGGGAGTATTCTTTCACATCCATTTGGGAGTTATTGCGTGGACCTACGGGAGTATTCTTTCACATCTATCTGGGAGTTATCACGTGAACATACGGGAGTTATCTTCTACATCTATCGGGGAGTTTTTACGTGGACGCACGAGAGTATTATTTCACATCCACCTAGGAGTTTCTATGGAGTTTCTTCAGAGTGAAAAAGTGTGAAAGGAAGGGCATAAGCAAGTAGCATCATGCACGAAATAAATTTATTGAATCGCTTGTGCGCGAGAACACGCAGTCAGTGCAAAAAAAATGGTTTACACAAAAACAAGAAACGAAAAATCGCGATTATGTCAACCAGTCTCTCTTCAGGCAGAAAACAAACGATTGGCAATGATCGCGAACTTTTTTTTTGTAATAAGACACAACACTTATAGAGAAACAGAATTAATGGAATGTTCATAACTATTAACCATATAGAACCATTTCTATACCCAAACCTTTTTGTAATAATACACACTTCTAAAAAACAAAAAAAAGTAATGAAATGTCCGTAATTATTAGCCCATAGAACATTCATTTTTATGGCACCTAGGCTAACCTTGCCTCATACTGTAAAACGAAATCAGAAATAAAAATCTTAAAAGGTGTAAAACACAAAGAACTTTTTTAAATACAAGAAAACTGCAAAGTGGTTTATACGAGGTGTGATCAAAAAGTTTCGGGACTGATTTCGTAGAGTAGAAAGAGAGGGCAGCACAGTGATGCGCGCGCAGCAGTCGAAAAAAAGAGACCTTTGTGTCTCGTAATACCAAAGGGCGTCGCTCTGTTAACATTTGGAGCTGCGCTACCCGAGGTTTTGTGACCACGTGCACGGGGCGCAATGGCGATTTCACCATAGACTGCAAACCAGAGTGCGAGCGAACATCAATTCTGCGTCAAACTCGGCAAATATAAAACAGAGACATTTAAAATGATTCAGCAGGCTTACGTCAAAAAGAATTGAATTTTGCAAAGTGTTTGAAGTGCCACTCGCGCTTCAGGAAGGGCAGAACATCGCTGGAAGACAAAGAGCGGCAGGGCGACCTTTCCGACCTCTAGACTTCAGTGACGTTCTGCCATTCTTGAGCCGCAAGTGCCACTCAAAACACCTCGCACACCTCACTGCTTTTTTGACTTTAGCCTTTTAAATCATTTCGGAGGTCTTTGTTTTAGATTTGCCTCGTTTGACGTAAAATTGATGTTCGCTCTCGCTTTGGTTCGCAGTCTATGGAGAGATCGCCATTATGCTCATGCATGCGGTCAAACGAACTCGTGTAGCGCAGCTCCTAATGTTCAGAGAGCGGCGCCCTTTGATATAACGAGACACGAAGGCCCCTTCCTTTGACTGCTGCGCGTGCATGACTGTGCTGCATTCTCTTTTTACGCTACAAAATCAGTCTCGGAACATTTTGATCAGACTTTTAACCCTGTCAGATGGTCATTTCAACAGGACTTCAGGGCAACCTCCTTCAAATAATCTGTAAACAAGCGCATGCCGAAGGGCACAAGCAGAGCCAAAAGCTCGAGGTGATTGGCCTATTCTTTGAAGGAGTTAATTCTAAAGGATTTAAATGCCCGTCTGACAAGAGTATTACAGTGTAGGGCACACTAGGCTGACTGTGCTACACAAGCCACGTTTGCTCTATAGAAATTGATCAGTTCAAGAGCCTTGACTCGCGGCTTCGTGTAGCACAGTCCCAAAAACGCGTGCTCAATAAAGGTTAGCATTTTATGAGCCTTCTTCGCGTACTCGATATGAAAAACCCAGTAAGCAGCAAAAAGGCACGCCACACCCGAGAGCAGCGACGACACTGGGAAAAACAACTGGCCGTCGATCCACAGGGAGACCGCTCCATCTTGTTCCACCAAACACGGCGTCAGCGGAATCTCGTTCTGGGAAACAAAAGCAGATAGCAGAAACAATTCAAATACAACAATTACAGGACTACATAATTATGATGCAATATTTACATTCTCCTAATGCCAAATCAATAGACTAGATTTTCGCATCAACATGAGGTATAGGAAAGGAGGGCCACAGCACAGTGTAATTAATTAAACTGTGAAGCTTATATCCCAAAGTCACAGCCATGCTGTGACAGACATGATAAAGGGCCCTGAATTATGGCCATCTGCGGTTCTTTCAACAACGCTGGAAACACAGGCGGGGCAGATTATGAGTGCTGCTACCTTTGTGTAAATTTCAAAATTCATTAAACTCCACCAGCACTCACCTCTGTCAGAACGGCATTGAGAGGCTCCTTGCAGCGGGACGCAACAAACTGCAAAATGGCGAGCACACCATCTTCTGGAAGAGATGAAAAAATGTGGTGTAAAACGTTGCTCCAAAAGCAAAAAATAAAATTTGTAAAAATTTAAGCAGCTTTTTTTATAGTATTATGCGTATTACATTTAATGCGAATGACAATTTAGCAATGCATGGTACTGAGAAAGGTTAATTTGTGCATTGTGCCATGAAAGTGGAAGGCACAAGTATTCAACATAGATTTTGCTATATGTTCCAATGATGAACTAATGGTTGCCGACTAATTCTGAACTTGATGAGAATTATGCCTGATGGGGTTGTTTAACGTTACTTGGTCCGGGTACCGATACAAAAGTTTAAGACTTATGGAAGTTCAGATGTGTACAAGGGGACCTTTATGAAAGCGAATGGCTTATTAGGATTCAGAAGAGAATAATTGACCTTTGAGCTATATACAGTCTCAAGAATTCGGGCATACAAAGGGGGGACCCAAAAGTAACCGAAATTATTTTTCTGGAAAGCGGCCGTTTTCAGTCATAGCTTCTTTCACTTGCAACGCTTAGCGGCACCCCTTCCGAGTGAGTTTGCCGATTGGCGTCGACTGCTGATGGTCCAGCAGCATGTTAATAATTTTTTCATCAAGCGCTTCAGAATCATTTTTCGTTTTTTGCAGTGTCTGATTTGAAGGACCTTCCATATCCACAAGGCATTTTTTTTTTCGGGACCTTTTTTTCATGCGGGCGAACAGAAAAACGTCACACGGGGTGATGTCCATTGAATAGGAGGGGGGGGGGGACTGTGTCATGCCACTTTTTGTTAAAAAATGAACACACTGCCAAGGCAGTGTGTGCTGGGGCATTGTCGCGATGGAACCATCACTCTCCCCTTTCTTACAAATCGGGGCGTTTCGTTTTCACTGATTTGCGCAAGCGTCGTAAAACTCACAGGTAAAACACCTGATTAACGGTCTCGGCAGGTGGAACAAACTCGGAGTGAACAATGCCCAAATTTTCTTGATGTTTTAATCAGTCGAAGAGGTCGAGGGTAGCCCTGAACGTGGTAGGTTATCGATCAGTAATTCAGCTAGCTTAAAGCGAGAGAACCGCTCGTAAACCTGCGATTTCTTCATAGCTTGTGAATGAGCCTTCATAGCACCTTCTTTGTAAGCTCTCTGAAGCATTACAAGAGTTTCTGCCGCCATTTTTGCTAAAAGAAATCAAAATTTCACGGCCGCTTGCTGTTCGTTCAAATCAGACATTGCAAAAGAACGAGGAATGAATTTGATGCGCTTCGGAAAAAAATCTACACCATGCTGCTAGAACTTTAGCAGACGACGCAAGTCGGTAGACTGACTGGGAAGAGGCGGCTCTGGGAAGAGGTGCCGCTACGCGCTGCTAGCGGCGTAAGCTGGTACTGCGAACGGTCCGCCCTCCAGAAATTAATTCCGATTACTTTTAGGTTCCCCCTTGTATACGAGCACACTGGTAAAAATCTAAAAAGCTGTTCAAATTTTGATAGGAATGTGACCTAAATCGAGCCATAGATAGCCTATAGTGAGAAGATAGTCACACTGATACAGATTCATCCTGTACAGCTTGCCGCAACAGGAGTGTTCTGGTGGTTCACATATGCAACATAGAACAAGTCTGGTGACTTAAAATTATGTGCTTTGATTGCTTGATGATAACTATGCAAGATAAGTTAAATTTTCGCATTTTACTGGCTGAGTTTCAAAAGTGGTTATGCCTCAAGAAAGCTACAGCAGCGTTGCCGACGTTGAAAATGCGCAAAGCATGGCAATATAAACTTACCGGATGCCACTTCTGAGAACGCCACCACCTCGGATTCTTCTCCGCTCTGCAGCACAAGGCTGCAGAGCACCCTGCAGCCGTTCTCGATGCTTTCTACGCCTTTTGCTTTAAAAAGTACGTCGAACTCCATCAGGAGCTGCAAATAAAGTGAATTACAATAAGTGGAATTAAATTGCATGAGAAACACTGGATATAGTAGACATACCGAAGTCTCTGTTCCAAGGAATGGATAACATATCAGGGCCTCAGACAGTGTCAGTGTGCGAAGCCGCTGGTGACGCTCCTCTGCCGTCGCAAGCAGCCGTGGCCTCATCTGGTCCTCATCCTCACAGGCTACATTTTCGTGCAGCCACTCATTGTGCTTCTCTAGGGTTTCTGCCGTCTCTCCATAGACGACCAGGTGGCCGCAGTCCTGTAATACACAAGGCAAAGCTTGATATGATCAAACATTAAAAATAACAGAGCGATCCCAGCACAAGGATAGGAACATGTAAGGGATTCTGAAGCAACACCAGATATTAGTGGGTAATATTATGTTCTTGTTTTTTGGTGCCAGCCATATTTTCATAATTCTAAGCACCCAACCGATATATACGCCCCGCCTCTTTTGTGGACATAAACTTATAAAAAAAAGTTCCCATGCGAATGTAAGCACCGCCCTTCCGTACAAAAAATTAGACATCGATGATATGCACTGTCGTCTGCTCTCCAGCTAACCCAATCGCCGCGCACCGGAGTCGCGGACAGCGCCTGGCGTCCCTGACCCTCGATTTAAAAATTAGTTTGTAGATGGCATGCAGTACCAACGCGCTATTTGCGCAACCTCGCAGGAGCGTTGGAAGCTTCGCCATATCGGGGCGTGGTGTTTAGTTTTGTTTCATTAGTTCGGTCGGTTAGGCCTATTTGTCGCCGCTCGTCTCACAAGCGTGATTCGTTCTTTGTTCACGTGGTTTGGCAGTCTGAATTTTATTGTCCACCATGAGTGCAAAAAAAGACTTTGTACACATTGAAGTTCAAGCGAACGGTTACCACATATCCAGAGAACAACAGTAATTACGGTGCTGTTTAGCACAGCACCGTAATTTAGCACAGACACAGCCTGTGTGATCCGGTAGAAAAGACGGCGCGAGCAAATTTACGGGACTGCGCAAAGTTTATCCGCAGCGAATGATGCGCTTGGCCGTCGCGGCTGATGCTATCCAGAGAAAGGCAATGGAAGTCGCAACACAGAAAAAGATTCACCGTGCCGCATTCCGCGCAAGCCGGGTCTGGGTGAAGCAATAAAAACTAAAGGGTTTTCTTTGAGATGCCGGATAACTATCTGCCAAAAACTGCTGGCAGATTTCGAAGAACAAGCTCATCAACTTTAGCGATTCGTCATGAAACAGTGTTGAGAGTCTCACTCCAGACTCAGCCAGATCGGAAATGCCAATGAGACCCCGGTCTACACTGACATACTGAGCACCGTCAACGAAGCAGGCGCTCGAAAAGTGACAGTGCAGACCAGCTGAGGCGAAGGCACCGAGAACTCATCGTCAAGTGGAGAGCAATTGATCGACCATGGTGCTTGGCGAGAACCGATGGCTAGCAGGTTAATTCTCTCCAGTGTTGATTTGTTTTCTTCTGTAACGTTTAGCTTCTTAATTTCCTTGGAATAATTTTGTAGTTCTTGGTATCTTGTGCAAAGTTCACAATTTCGGAACATTTTCCGAATCTAGGCAAAAAGCTTATTTGAACATCGCGACTATGGAGAAAAAAAATGTGCTTGGATTCGAGTAAATATGGTACTGCCCTTTCTACTAAATGTTGTCCCTGAACAATATGCACTGATGGAAGCGGCATTTGACCCTTTGCAGCGAGCAGGCAAAATATTGGTTTGAAAGCAGCCACTGGTACTTAGCAGATGCCAACATCTGTTAGCACATCACTTGAGAATAAAAAATTGATTGCATCTCTAAATGAGTTGATCTTTGATAATGACGGAGGGTTCCTCTTTGATACTCGAGCATATTACTTATTACCTTTTGTAAAGAAGGCTCTATGTTCCTTTGCCAAAGGAACACGGGCCTTCTTTCTAGAACTAAGGCTCCAGTCAGATTAGGTTTAATTTACTATGGGTATTAAAAAATGGTTGAAAATTGAATCATAGCGCAACACGTGATTGAGGTAAATCCTATCTCCCTTCTCCTTTTAACGCTCGGTAGTTTGTTTAGCCTGAAAATATAATTTTTGTAGAATGCCAGCAAGAACCAGCATATCCACTTTAACATCTACCAATAAAAAAATGCGTCGACCCGTAAGTTTAAAGAACCTACCAAACTCAACTCTAATATCGACTGCAAGAACAACCACCCAAAAATATGATAAAAGTCTTCATTTCTGGTTTCAAGGTGACACTGCTCTTTAGCGGCGTATAAACCAGAGTTACGTCAAAGTTCACTGCTCTTTCGATATACAGCTACATGGGAACTACACTGACTACCGTATTTATTCAACTATATGTAGACCCATGTTTTCTTCTCTCTCTCTCTTCTCTCTCTCTCTCTCCCTCTCTTTGTTATGGCGGCTGGTCTCACAGCTTTGTTTTGACCACTTTACCTTGTCAAATGCTGTGCTACTCAGGCACATGAAGGCTGCACTATAAAACTGTACACAAAATAATTAGGTTGTAAAGGAAATTCATATGGCTGTGTTCATTCGCGCTTGAGCTTGATTTTCTCATACCGTGAAAGTAGCGAGCCAGGTTGTACAGAACCCTTCTGGAAAATAATATGGGCCTAAGAAATATCACATGCTATTGCAGGATGTACAGTAAAGGCAAGACCATTTCCTAAATTACCGAATCAGTAACGAGGGTTCGAGTGTAGTTGCGTGCTGTGCGTGCGGACGCCTGCAACAAAAACTTTTCGAAAACAAAAACCCAACACTAATTGGAATTTTGCACCCACATTCACCAATGCTTTTTTTCGTGTATTTACTTTAATCTTTTTATGCAGATAAGGTGAGCACGTGCAGCACATATACCCCGTTCCTGCCCTTCTGCTTGATATTTGGGTAATTTAGCAAATGCCTATTGGAAGGTGCATGCTACAGATAGTAAAGACAACGGCCTTTACTATCAAAATTACGTTTTTTTTTAATATAGCTATAGCATAGCTACACAATTTGCACTTGAAGACCAGACTTCGCAGCTGCTCATAATATATTGTTATGGTGGATTTCCACACTATCATCTCATACAATACAGCCGGTCAAGTCATTACAACTAGAACAAAGCAGCTCTAACCATATACTGACTTGGGTGCCCCTTCAATGGCAGTCTGCCATTGCTTTTTTCTGACACAGGCAGTTTTGCAAGTAAATGAAAATGTACGTGTATGCAATTACAAATCCAGGATATTTTTCTGCAAAAAAACAGCTGACAAAAAGGCTTGTTCAACACAAAACTAAACAAATTTACTTTTTTGTTGTGGATTGAATTAACTGCCCACCCGCAAAGAATTGCTTGAAACCACATTACTTGGATACGTAAACTGCGCTTAGCAACAAGAACCAGCAATCTGCCAGGCTTATCATATTAATATATATGTTAATCTGAACGACCATGCCCATGAAAATACAATTTCATAATGACAGTTTTCATGTGCTATATTTCAAAAAAGAAACGGCTGATTTTGGCTATCTAAAACTAAATGGATGAAACATTTTGACTAAGACTTACGAAAAGGCGGCACAGCCTCTTGCTTGGTCCTTCTGAAGTTGCCTCGGCCTGCCTCTTGTGAAGGTACTGGCGTTTTTTCGCCGCCATTTCTTCGGAACAGTTCTCCGTCTTCTTACGCATATTTTTGAATCGGTTCCGTAGTGCCAGCACCCATGATTCCTGTAGATAATTTGGAATAAAAAATAAACGTTAACTGAATTTAAATCCGGTTATTCATATTGTTATTCATGCACAAAATGTTCCTCATAAACAAGAATAGCAATTCCAAACTGTTTTCAGATTTCTTTTATAAGCACTGTCAATAATAGCAGAGCCGTGCATAACAAACAAGAAACCTCAGAGAAACGCCAGTTTCATAGGTAACAAAACTGTGACTCATAAATTACTATGTGCCCACAATGGCAAGGAGATCAGCGGGTTAGAGCCAACACCAGACCCACCATGTAGATGTCGGCGGCGGTTTGTTTGGATTTGAACGCTCCGTCGCCGGGATTGGGATTCATATGCGTGCACAAAAACATTGCTGAACGCCTGCAAACTTTATAAAAAGTGAGTGCAAACCAGTGTTCTGTAAGTAGGCTCATTAGCCTTTAGGAATTTTACACATTCTTTAGATATGCAGAAAGTTTCAGATACCCTGAGTGGGCCTCGGGAGATGCCTGTTCAACCAGGCCTAACGAACTCCTATCATGGAGGAATTATTTGCGTGCACTGCGAATCAGCAAACTATTTTAAGGAACCTTTTTTAAACATGAAGGTGCACTCGTTCATTTACTGAATTGTGCAGGACAATAAGAACCAGAAATGAGCAGTACAGAACTTCACCAGGCCAGCTGTGACAACCATGCAGTGCACGAAGCCGAATGTGCACTGGTGGCACTAGCTCATGATGATAGATAAGCAGAGTTATTTCGTCAGATAGCATTAAAAAAAGGGGCAGCGTATTTGCGATGGTTTGCTGCAGACAACGTCAAAATGCCATAATGAACCCTTTCCGGAATTCAGTCTGGCCACTTTGATCACTATCATCATCTGAAAAATGGCATATGTGCTATACTAATGGCGGCCTTCTGTTTACTGATGAAGGAAGAAGTTGAAGAGGCTCCTAAGCAGATGATTCGAGACCTATACATTCTAGACGTTAGCACGACGTGAAGCGGGAATCGGATGCAAGAGCTGCGTAAGCGTTCATTTCTAACTCGGGCCCAGTCAATCTATTAGTAGCACATACTCGGCTTCAAAGCCCCTTGACGTATAGAACTTCAAGGCGTCTATGTGGGTTGGCGCTTCGTTCTGACTGTTTGCATGTTTTTCGCCTTCGACACTGAAAGAGATTAAAAAAAAAAAACTGTACAGTGAAGCGCATATTCTCGTTTACCGTTGACTTGCGAAAGTGCCGGTACCCCATAGAATGCTGCAGACCACAGGTTCATTGCCGCCATTAGTACGGTAAAAGTTAAACTTCTATTTCAGTCACCAGATGGCACTGAATTCTGAAAAGGGTCTATTAAGTTGCGACAAACCTCATTCTCTCACTCCGCCCCCGGCCATAGCTGAACAAGCCCACCATGGCAGTAGGAAGCTTCTGGAGGCGACATGACGCCACCGCCATCAAAGGTTGAAACGGGGAAGACCTCCGGTTTGGAAGAAACCCGACCCCTTCCCCCCCCCCCCCCAATCAATGACCAAACCCAAAAAGACGCTATTGGATGGACTTGGAAACCCTTGGGGGCGTTCCCACCGACCGCGACATATACTTCCGGCATCTCGTTGGTACCACAAACACGCCGAGCCTTAGCAGACCGCCGCTTCTGTTCAATGATGTCCTCTTCTCTTGAGAAGAGGACATGTCCCCTTCTCTTGAGACCCATTGTAAAGATCACCACAGCACTTCCAGCAAGTGTATTACGACTATCATAAACCCCTTTCAAACCTCTGCTCTCTGTTGGAAGCTCTGGAATGCACAGCTTCTAAGCTTTGTTTCACCGTAACTTGGCAATGAGCGAATGTTTCGCTCCCCACGAGCCAATCAGAGCGACGCAGCAAAATATGTCTCACCTCTAAGCGGGAGGAGAGCGCGACAGTTATTCGGTGTCACGTGCTTCAATCTGGCGCACCGATTGAATCACTGGGGCTGTAGCCTTCGTTGTTTGCAAGTTATGGTGAAACTGTGAGTAACAGACACAAGCGCAAGCTCCTTACATTCGACTGTGCCTCGGCTGCACGAGCCATCATTCAGCGGCAGTAGAAGTCTAGTCTATACCCGCTCACGCAACTCGCACGTTCCGCAGTGTCGCACAGCAAAAGATGCGGTTAATAACAATCGCTTAAATCGTCTGCATACTGGCACAGGTAATTTGTTCAATTCCATATGGCGCACGGTTAAAATTTTGCTCTTCTCGAATTAGCCGCCTGCCAATCCCCCACGCATGCACATTCGTTTCGTGTTACAAGAAATAAATTTTCGGGGGGTTATTTGATAATCTTCATTTCATGTTCTAAAAGAAAAATGCCATGAGAAGACCACTGCAAAAGTCTGATGCTCACCAAGCCACTGCCACTCCCAATCTTATCTGCCAGATGGGGGTACTTCGACACCAGCCTCTCAGCTGCAACCCTGTAGAGTTGCCGCGATGGGTACCTACGGCATAAGGGAAAGGGTATTATTATGCTGCCAGTGTAACATAAAAAATTGCCTCCTAGATTAAACATCCTGAAAATTAAAAAGTAAATACAATATTTTCTGGGTATTTTAAGAACACTTTTTTTTTAAGCTCCTATTATGGTTTTTTGAATGTGTGTGGCAGAATTCATCTTCGTACTGCTTGTGTCAAATAACTTAACAGTATACATGTACCGCATAGGCCAGTGAGCCGCCCCTTTCAAAATAGTTGCATTCTTCATCAAGGCCCTAACTTGTACATTAAACTTTTATATCTAGTCCATAAACATCACTTCACACCTTCCATCGTGTATCATACTTTGGGTATTGCCAGTCGCTAAAACAGACCTGCAATAGAACAACACAAAAAATGTGTTTTCTGAATGCTGAAAAGACGCTTTGTTAGCTGATAAGGCCAAAACAGAAAATTCAATTTAGAAAAAGGCAAAATATAATGATGACAACAGGACATAACGAAAATGGCCAGTTTGATACTTCAGCCCTACAAGCCGGGAAAAAAGAATGGGCCACTGGATCGCTATACAAACATACTTTTTGTGAAAGGCTCATCAAAATATTCGCGACTCCAGCGAACTATAGGGGGCGCGCTGTTCAGGCAAAGTGGCAGACGAAAGGAGGCCGTTTTCGTCGCTCACCACGCGGACCACCATAAATTATTTGCACTGCAGCTTAAAATCGGTGTTGCATAAGAAAGCAAAGCGATCTTTCGATGAAACATTCCTTCGGTCAGTGCGTAGGAATGACACAGCGGGAACATAAAAATAATTACTGGAAACGATGTTTGTTTCTATGCTGCGAGAACCAAGCCAGCGATAGCAGACAACAGTGTCGAAACGACCTCCTCTCCTGAGCTTCTCGGCGATGCCGCTACGTGGCGTCGGTTTCGCTGGAGTCGCCAGTAGGGTCTAATCACTGGACGCCATACTTGTGGGTGCTGTTTAGAGCGCATGCTCAGAATGAGCTCACATTAATAGGCTGCTAAGACCGGCAGCCTTGACGGTGTAGAGTGCACGTTGCAAAATAACTGCAGGTGGAAGTTCGCCATCAGCACGCGCTCAGCAATCGCACACACAGCTATGGCCTCCAGTGAATACACCCTGTTTCGTGCTGAAGAAAATCTGCCCTCATTGATAAGTGTATTTAAAATATTTTGTTCTTGCCCATTCAAAAGGAAGGCGAGAGAACCCGATCACTGGCCTGATCTCGCCACACCATCATGTCCCTTCGTACAATAAAGTTTGTCTACTATGCTCACCGTCACCAAGGTAACGAATTGTCAACTGAACGGATGCGTGCCAGACCCCAGCGTCTGAAGCCAGCAAGATCCGATGCCATTTCTCAGAGTTATCTCATAACACCAACACTGATGAAAACCGGTTGGTTGCTCACGTCATTGGAGAAATATGGCAGCCGTCGAACTGCATTTCTCCAAGTGTCGTCTGCTAACGCTAGCGCTGGTCAAAGCTGGTTGATAGTTTGTGTCGCCGAAGGAGCGTGGCAGTATAGTAAGTCATGGCGGCAAGCTAGGTTTCCGAACAGATCATGTTTTGCGTGGTAACTCCTCACTGCACCTCACTTTCTTTGGGAAAAATGGATCATAATTTCAGGCTGAAGTTGCAACAAGACTTTCTGGAATTATTAAGCGATCACCAAGCTAGGTGACGAGACGGAACGCTCAGGTAAATAGCGTCAGATCTTGCTGGCTTCAGATGCTAGAGCGTTGCACGGATCCATTCAGTCAATGCTTCGTTGCCATGGTGACGGTGAGCATACCAGACAAACTATAGGAGGTATTCACTGAACGCCATATTTGAGGGCTACCAGGCGAGTAATCAGGCTCCCTCACAGTGCTCTTCAATTGGCGAGACGTGAAAAAAAAAAAAGTTCGAAATAAAGACTTCTTGATGACAGCCGCTTTTCTCCATCGCCTAATATTTTGACGAGCCTTATACAAAAAGCATATGTTTAGATCGGGGTTTGGACCCAGATTTGTGCACTGCGATATAGGTCTACAGTATCAATATGCTCAATATTATACATTGAGACACGGTTTTGAATCTCACGGCATGACATCTTTACTCTATAATACTTTAATTTCAAACAAACTAGGCCTGAGATGGCCATAATCACATTAGGCTGAGACCAATCACACTTTTCAGCAGATGCTAAATATGCAACGAAAACTGGTTGGGCTTATTCGCATTGACAATATTAGAATGCAAGTACAATGAAGAGAGACGACTGGCACCAAAACAACAGCATTACATACCATACTATCTTGAAGCAAGCTTGAAAAAGCTTATTCACGATGGCCCGCCGGACTGCACCGCCTACGGGCGTCTTCCTTTTCAAGACATCTTCGTAGATCCCGAAGTCGGGAAGTGCAAACTCTAGGTAATCGTGCCGCCTCTCAACTGGCACGGCGTGCTCTAGTTGAACATCTGAAGTTGTGGCACTGAAACAAAACGCACTTCGTGTTCAAATCAAATTATTAAAAAATGTGGTTCGACTGTATTAAACCATACACAGTATAATTCTCTCCTGTGAGGTGATTGTTATTTACCTGGGCCCGTCAATCCGTGCTGTTAATGCGGTCACGTCACCGGTGATGACAGCGGGACTTGTGCACTGCATAAAAAAGCAGCCTGTCTTCAGCAGCTGTTTGTGGTTTCTACCCCAACGAAAATCTATCTTCAATCCCTGATATTTAACACCTTTGCAACATGGCCTAATGAAATGGCTGTTTCATGATAAATGTGGTTCAAAGAACCGGAAAATGTTTCACCTTTAGGTAAAAAGGTGGGGTATAACCGTATAACGCTGGCTGTAATCATTATGAGCTATCAAAATGACAGACATGTTGGCCGATGCAATTGTGGCAACAGAGTATAAAAAATACATTTCTGAAAAACTGTAATAGGTTTAAAATGATTTTACTGTTTCTTCAGTATACCAGATGCATTGAGTACTGCATGATTGTTAACTATGCTAACTGCTGTAAACCATGCTATGTGACAGGCTAGTATCTCTTTCAATTTAGCTGAATCAAGGTAGTGAGGGTCTGAAGGCCATGTGCCATTTATCTCAACTGTATTCTGTCAGCACCCAACCTCTTACTAAAACAGGGATGCAGCACTATATTTTAGTTAGCTCGTATATAACGCTGAGGTTAAGCTCAATTCTCATTCGATTATAGATTACTCTGCTTTTTTTAGTGCACATTTGAAAATACAGCTATTTAACAAATCCTATTTTGATGTCTCATGTGTTCAGCATTCTTGCCTAAATAAAATTAAAGCCTACAGGAATATTTGCATGAAAACTAACTCTGCGATCTGTCACACTCCAAGAAAGACCTTGGTTCGCAGCAGAACACTTACATCAGCTTGAGGGACAACCTTCCGTGCCAATTTTATTTTAGCTCTGTTCTCCACATTGTTTTCCGGCTCCAGGTCGATAAAGTCCTCAAGGTCTTCATCGTATACCTGGATCTGAAACAGACATTCATTCATAAATGCATGAATTATAAGCAACCTTTCTCGAGTACACAAGGACTCTCTTGTTCTGCCAAGCTGTACAGCACGTTAGCAGCACTTTTCACAGTTGGACAAAAAATAACCAAATGGTATGCTAATTTGTTTGAAAGCAACTGTTTGATGCAGATGCATTGTGATGTGATGCACTGTGATGTGATGCACTGTGATGTGACGACACACACAAAAACTGTGTAGCACACAACTGCTTCCTTCAAAAACCGCACTATCAAAAGAGAAAGGAAATAACCGCACGCGCCCCGCTAGCTTTTGCAGTAACTCGTGAGTGCGCAGTCACAATACCTGGTGTGCTCTTTTCTGAAAGTCATCCACATTTGCTGCGAGGTTATATGCATGACAGGCTTGCCGATGACACAAATGACCATCTTTGGTAATAACCTCGCCGTCAGGCATCGTCGGCTGTGTGCCCTCACTTTACTGTTAAGCTGGCGAGGATTGTACAGAAGCCTTCACAGGGGAGCTGCAGCCATATCACCTGTTACATAACCTGCTATGATTAGCTCTACATGCTCTGGATGTTCGGATTACACGTGTAATTCTGAATTTTACTTCCTTTAATTTCAAATCAAGTGATCGGCAGATCAACACCCTAACATATGAAAAATGTGCTGCGTAACTTAGGAAAATTCTACTGGTCGTTTTGGGGCACGCCGGAATCGACTTTTCTGGAGTGCGCCTATTTCACGGGCGATCGGGATCAAGACGGACGTGTTCCACGCTTCGTTTTGGATTTGCTTCCACTCCAAATCTCAATCCGGATCCAAGAAAATTCGCTCCGCCAATTTCGGCGGATTCGACCGGAAGCCAGTCTGGCCAGCCCTCGGCGCGCACACGTGACTCGCCGAGGGCACACATGACTCGCCGGGCATCTCGCCTCGAGATCTGTCCTATTCCACTGGGGTTCAGGAGGCGGAGCGACTCCGTTCGGATCGCGGGCTCCATCTCGGATCTGGTCTACTGCTCCCGACGCAGTCCATAACGATCGGTTGAATTCGCCATTAGGCAGGCTGTAGCCACATGATTAGAGGCAATGGCACAGGAAGAAAGGGTCGGCTTGCACCGTGGTGGGATGTCGAAATTGACAGAGCCATCCAATGGGAACCGGTTGCGTCCCGATATGGTCACGAAATGTCGTGCCGAAAACGCATTTTTGCTTGACTAAAAAAATGTGATTCCACTTAAAGAAAAAAATAACAAATTGTAATTAGAACAAAAATTACTCAGCTTTCCGCAAACCAAGATTGCACAATAAATTTATATTAAAGAACAATCATGACTGCACAGCTCATTTCGGATAAATGCTGATATGGGTACTTCAGTACTTTTCTGAAATATTGTCGGCATTCAAGACTGAGTTATATTTAGTCATGCTCCTGAGTCTGCATGCAATATGGCGAAGTAGAATGGCCGTGGGGAACATGAATGTGGGCATGCGGCCTGTGCGATTGTATTTTACAGAATTAATCTGCATACTCAAGTCAGTGTACGCCACGGTGGAATGTCCGCCTTACTGGGTGACATTGCTGGACGTTCTTGAGAATGTGAAAGGAGTTTAGGCCTATGCACACGCGCAGTTTGTTGTACAGTCGCTCTTATGCACTAGTAACCATGGCTATGTTTCAAATCTACTCTAATGGATTCCATGGCAGCACAAATAACGCAGTGCAGCAAGGAAGGTTTTCGTAGGCAAAAGTACAAGACGGCGAGATTGAAAATCTTTGAAACGCAACCCATATGGTCGTGTGAAATGTGTTGATCAATCAGAATTCCTTAAAGGGGTCATGAAGCGAATTTTGGACTGGATAAATGAATTTAGACTGGAATTTTACTAGTAGCATATCGTTTAGTGGGCCAAACGAAAGAAGGTAGAAAGTCAAAAACCTGATTTTTGGTTCGAAAAGTTTAAAACACAGCGGACAATATTGTGCCTCCTTCCCTTCGAAAGCTTTCTGTCCTTTCACTGCGATACGCCCAAAGCGTGTCACCCGGCCCAAAAGCACGTCACACGACACCGGACCTCACTTATTCCCTTCACCCTTAAGGTGGTAGTGCGGTGAAAGCTATGCGCTTGTTGGACAAATCAGCCGCCTCCCTTTCATCAGCTGACCTCATTCTCTGCGGTTGGGTATGTGCAAGGGAGCGTGGTCACGTGGCAAAAGGGTGGCTGGCCCAACGAGCACGTGGCTTAAACTGCACTGTCAGCTTAGGGGTCAGCGGGGTGGAGAAAGCAACTTTTGTCCGAGTTCTGAGCGGCGGGCTAATCTTCTAGGGGGACAATGGCTGTGTCCGAGTAAACAAACGAGGGTCCGAGCAAATACTTTACTCTTTGATCCGAGCAAGAAGGGAGTCCCTCCTTTCCATCTTCGTGAACTGTTTGGGACAATGCGCGATTCGTGAGTTGAGGAGAAAAGCAAAGAAGGAAAAACTTCAAAACACGTTTCATGACCCATTTAAAGAACCACTAAAAAAAACAAAAAAAAACATGTATCTTTTGTTGTTGTTGTTGTTGTTTTTTTTTGTAAACAGTCTGGTTGGGACACGCGTGTCAAGAAATGAATTTTACGCGAAAAACTTTTTATGCAATATTGACGGCGCGAGATTTATTTCCAATTCTGCGCGCAAAGTCCATTACGTCACGTAATAGTCATACACTCTTTTCAGCTTAACGAGATGGCCATACACTCTCCCTTTCTTAATGTGATGGCTAAGCCGACGCACCTATCCTCCGCGCGCCTGAAATGCCGAGAGAGAAGACAAGTGGAAAAGAAGTGATTACCGACTAAATCGCGTCTTGCGCAGTCAATATTGCTCTATTTTTTTTTTTTCTCGTAGAATTTATTTTTTGACAAACGTGTCCCAGCCAGTCTGTTTAAAAAGAAAACTTTTTTTTCTTCTTTTCAATAACTTTTTAAAGGTTCAAATCCCATCGCCACTAAAAAATAAAAAAAAAAACTTTTCGCGTAAAATTTATCTTTTTGACGCGTGTGTCCCAAACAAGCAGCTCAAAAAATACTTTTTTTTTCTTTTCAGTGTTTTTTTTAACATTTCAAATCACATCGACACTTAAAAAAAAAGAAAGAACTTCGCGTAAAATTTATTTCTTGACGCGCGTGTCCCAACCAGACTGTTTAAAAAAAAAAAAACTTGTTTTCAATGGCCCTTTAAAAAGGTGCGGAAACGAAATTCCAGCGCTCATTTTCTAGCGTAAACGTCTTGCATGTTGCAGCATAACCTCAAAAACACTAGTCTTACGTTGAAATGCACAAGAAAACTAAATTTGAAGCTAATTAAACAGTCTTTCAATGTGCACCTGGTGAATGCCTGTGAAGCTTAGTTGGGAGGTAATCTAGCAACGTTGGAAATCTTGCTACGTATCGTGACGTAGCAGGAACCGTTATGTAGCCGCACTAAACATCGCAGCAGCGCCGCTCTTTGGAAGTATACGCTCAACTGTTTTAAGTTGCCTCGGCCTGAACGCGATTGCGAAGCCTTTGCCTTTTTGCGAAGGAAGCCAACGAGATGCAATGATGGACTCGTTGGGGAATGTCGCTGAGTTGTTCCTGTGACTTTGCTGTACAGTTCGAAGCCGTTCTGCGGTTTTTTACGTCGAGATGCCACCGCGCTTCTGCATGGCTGAGATCTGTGGTAACGACTTGGTCTACAGCAATATGCCGATCAACAAGTTTCCGAACGACGAGAAACCTCGTGCCCTGTGGATCCGGGTCGCACGTCCGTCGTTTTCGACGTGGGTTCTGACGCCTGCTACTCGCTTGTGTGCCGATCACTTTCGTAATGAGGACAACGAGCGCAGTCCCAGGATGAAGAGCTTGGGTCTGCTAGCTAAAAAAAATACGACTGAAACGGGCAGTTCTGCATTGTTTTTTCTCCAAGAAGAGAAAAACCGACCAGCTCACACGTGAAATGCTCGCACGACTGATCTCACACGTGAAACACTCGACACCCCACGGGTACTTCGAACGGCTCGGGTGTAACGCGTTGCCGCTACTACAACGCTGACAAAGCCACCAACGGCAAAGCTCATAACCACGACAGCCCTGCTACGTCACGAATGCGGAGAATCTCGTTTGTTTTTTGTGGCACCGGATATCCCATGACGCATCGCGCTCTTCGTTCGCGTGTCTTCGGGCGCTTGCTGGAGCGCACCATTGGGACCGAAAAATATTCGCTCAAATTACAAACGTGTGATTATCATTTACGGTTTTTTGTAGGGGAGGAGGGTGGGTGCACAGAAACAAAGATTTTTCGTTCTACTCCAATGATTGCCATAAGTGTCTAGTAAATTAAAATTAAAAAAAAAAAAAAAAAAAAACACGCCGCCGCCGTTTTTTTTTTCCCTGTTTGTTGCCACTAGACACTGCATCAAGCTCGTTTCTGGACAGCGATTGCCGCAAGTTACAAATACAATCGTCAGAGTAAAGTGAAACGCTGCTCCAGAGGCACATACTGTTTCACGCACATTGCTCTCACAAAACAAATTCACATGGCGTCGCTTCTGGATCGGTATCCAAGCGTGCGAGGGCACAGAGACGCACCACTTCGGCCGCTTCGGCGTGCCAAGGAAGCTTTGGTCACGCAGCGAGACCGGCGAAACTTGCTTTCGACAAATTGTGCCTCTATCCTGCGGCGCTGCTATTTCCTAAAAATGTCCACGTGTTCTCAACGGCAAGTCTCACTGCTTACACAGAGTTTTAAAAAACACTTCGGCGAATAACGACGAACGAGTAGAAAACGTGTCTTCAGCATGCTGCCGCCAGCCTCTGCAACGCTAGCGAAAACGCGATTTCTCAGCATGCAAGATGGCCGTCTGGTGGCCGCACTCGCGCTGCAGTGACCAAGCGGGAAAGCGCGATCCGGAAATTGTCAAAGGAGATCCGTGGTTTCATCTATTAATCCACACTTCCACCACCACCCCGTGCAGACACATATATGCACATATTCACACAGGCGCACATGCACACACGCACAGACATCCACGCACACGTAAGTACACACATGCATACGTAGGCGCACATACACAGGCGCCTTCTTCCTGCACCTGCGTCCAGCTCCAGAGATTGAGACACCAAGCCCCAATCCTTGTTGTTATGTGCAAATAAAAATCGCTTTCAACAACAACAACAGTTGTAAATAAACCATGTTACGATGAAATAGAAAAACCGCAGGGCGAAGGAGTCCGATGTAATTGAAGGATCGGATGTTCAAAACCCCCGACCCTGTTCCAACAGGATGTTGTTTTTTGTTTTGTTTTTTTTGTCTTTGTTCCGGCGCATGCTTAGTTCAAGATGCTTACAACCGACCGACGGACGCTTAGCATAGGACTGAAGGGAATAAGTGAGGTGTGGGACGTTTCGGTGTGGGACTTTTCGGTGCGCGGACATTTCGGCGCACGGACTTTTCGGTGCACGAACATTTCGGTGCACGGCCAATCAAAATCACGAGTTGATTTATATTTTTTTTAGTCTAAACGTAGCAAGCACTATTTTAGCTAGAAGTTTATTTTTTCGCACTTTATAATTTTCTGGACTTTGTCATTCATTTACGGCCACTTACTGATATACCACCTAAGTGACTTTGTTAGGCGCACTACCATCCTACGTGAGGACTAAAGACGTTGGACGTTCTGGTTCGTTTGTCGGTGTCTCTTTTCCACCGTACACACTAGTCGCATCTCATGTCTCGGGTAATTTCGAACAATCTCAAGCTTCTTGCTTGGGGCCTTTCCTACACAGGTTACTAATAATAAAGCCCACACCTTTACAGAAGGCGCCGAGAACGCCTGTATCGACCCAACGCGTAACACGATGTGATGCGTCTAGTGCGTACGTTGGAAAAGAGACACCGGCAAACGAAACCCAGCGCGTCCAGCCCTCCTGCAGGATGGTGCTGCGCCTAAAAAAGTTACTTGGTCGTATATAAGCGACCGTAAATGGACGACCAAGTCTACAGATTTATAAAGTGCAAAAAAAAAAAAAAAAAGATTTCTAGCTAAAATAATTTTAGAAAAGAAAAAGAAAAAAACTCTCGATTTTGAATGACCGTGCATCGAAACGTCCGTGCACCGACAAGTTCATGCACCAAAATGTCCGCGTACCAAAAATTCCGTGCACCGAAATGTCCGTGCACCGAAACGTCGGTGCACCAAAACGCCCTGCACCGAAACATTTTACACCGAAATGTACTACACCTAAATGTCCTACACCGAAATGTCCGGACCCCACCGATGGTACATCGATTGTTCTTGCTCTCGCGCAGTACGACGGAACTAGGGGAATACAGTATTTCGTACAGGGTTGACGGTTTCCCGAGTCGACGAACCGGTTTGAGAATGTAGTGTCGAATTGCGGACCTCTTTAGCAATTTTAAAAAGACGGTTCCCTAAACCTGTCTATTAACAACCCAACTCCAAACATTAAACCAAACCATACAAGATAAATAAAGAAAAGAAGCACTTACCAAGGTGTTTTCGCCGATAGTTGTCAGTGCTGACAAAGCCGTCAGGAGTTCCTCGTGCGTACCGCTTGACAGGGAGAGTTTCTTCCTTTCACCTGTCTCCAGTATTGCAAGGCAAACCAAGCTACACGCCATTCCGCTCTGTTGTAGGGGCTTCAAAGTGAATACTCAGTGCGTTGCACTCCGACTCCTTTGCAGGTGGATATGGACGGCCGTAATAAAGTTGCTTTCTCTCTCTCTCTCTCTCTCTCTTGAAAGAGGACAAGGTAGAAGGTTTAGCTACCAACCTCGTGCAACACGCGAGAAAAAAACAACGAACAAAAACTGCCCGAACAGATCTTCCGAGGTTAGGCTGTGAGGGGATTATGAATTGGGGAGGGGATTAAAGGAGATTGGGGAACCTCCATGTGCGTGCGCGCCTCCTCCTCACCCTCCTTTGGTTAGAGACAACCGCGCCGTCTGCTACGGCGCCCGCCAAATTTTGGCCCCCGTCCATATTTTTTTTTTTCGGCGGTAAAAAAAGGGGGGGGGGGGGTGTCAAAGTACGCTCGTGTCCTTCACGGGTGCCTTGACCATGCTCATCACGTGGGTCCGGGAAGCTACTCACAGGCTCTGTTAGCTGTAGGTCAATCGCTCAAGACCTCCGCTGCTCTTCAAGTCCCAAAAACGGGCAAAAGAAAGGCTGTGTTCGAAATCTTACCCTAATAGCCCAAATAGATCCAAGTTACTCCGGCGGGTCGTGTCACGTGATAACACAGATAGAGCGACGTTGGACGCGGGTAGGTTTTCAAACGCAAAGGCACAAAACTCTTACCCTGGAGTAAGATCGAGTAAATTTTCGAACACGACCAAGGACATACGGGTGCCCGGCAAAACAGATGGACAGCATTAGCAAGTGGCGTCTGGCGTCAAGGCTGACGAGCACTGAGTTCATCGAAAAGCGAAGGAAGCGAGGAAGAAAGTCGTGATATTTGCTTGTGTGCTAAACAGACATCGGACCAGGTTGACATATCCGCGTTCTTGTATATGTATATATATATTTATATATATAATTATAGTAATGAAGGCGCACTTCGAAACGTTGTTGGAGTTTTAAGGCATATATATATACAGGGTTTTTTTTTTTAAGCTTGACAGATTTGTTTAAAAAAAGCCGTGAAAGTTAGACTTATGCCGCTTGTTGAGTTGAGTTATACGGCCAGGGGGACACATTATAGGGGGCTAATCGTAATGATCAGGTGGCTATTTAATTAAAATTTGTTAATTACCTTTTTAATTAATGAAAATAGACATATGGTTCCAATTAGAAACTTGCTCAGCGTCATCGAAAACCCCTAAATCAGTCATTTTCAGAAAGACTTTGAGCGCGTGAGAAGCGTAGTAGTGCACTAAAGTTACCACTCGTGAAGCAGGTACAAGGCTGGGGCTAGGAGACGGAAAAATCGCGCAAGCGCCTTATCGCAACCTCTAGCTTTGTACCTGCTCCACGAGCGGTAACTTCAGTTCACTACTACGCTTCTCACACGCTCAAAGTCTTTCTGAAAATGACTGATTTAGGGGTTTTCGATGACGCTGAGCAAATTTCTAGTTGGAACCATATGTCTATTTTTATTAATTAAAAAGTTAATTAACGAATTTTAAGTAATTAGCAAACTGATCGTTACGATTAGCCCCCTATAATGTGTCCCCGTGGCCGTATAACTCACCTCCACAAGCGGCATAAGTGTAACTTTCACGGCTTTTTTTAAACAAATCTGTTAAGCTTAAAAAAAGACACCCTGTATATATATATATATATATTGTAAATGACGAGGGGAAAGAGTGTTTATTAAATTTATTACATCAGAAAGGAAAAGAGAGCTGGCGAAAAATTGGGCCTTGCTCCTTCGCCAGCTCTTTTTCCCTTTCCCTTCCCCTTACTTTGATGTAATAAATTTAATAATCACTCTCTTCCCTCTTCATTTACAGTATTACTACGGCTGCACCACGTAAAATAACGTTTAACACGAATCTTCTTTTCTTTTTTTTTTTTGCAAAGTGACGACATGTTCTTTTTTTTTGGTTCGGCCCTTTATTACGGAGGAATTAAGAAAAAGTGAAAAAAAGATTGAAAGTAAATAAAGATATAGTAAGAAATTATAGCAGTCACAATGAACCAAATATAGTGATCGTTCCTAACACACTACTCAGCTTAAATTTACATAAAATGAAACAAATGCAAATACGCGTGTGAGTACTCGAACCTTTTCATGATTCATTCATTGCAAACGAACACCGGCGCAAGTTTTTTTTGTTTTTTGTTTTTCTTGACAAGCTTTTTTGCTTCCAGTTGAAGCAAATGAATATGCAGCTCCTGATTATACAGTAGCTGGAGTACAAGCAGCTTTCTGAAAAGTCCTTATCTGGATGAGCATTGTACCGGCGTGTGGTCGTGTATCACTACTGCGCGATGCACCTCAAAGACCTCAAACTAGTGGTTGTACTGCACTGACTAATTTCTCGTCTACAGCTGGGAGACAAGTCGGCCGTTGAGGCAGACTAAGTTCTAGGCTGTACATATAAACATACACACCCCTTTTTCTTATGTCCTTAGAGTAGATGGGGTTGCCTCAAGGGTATGTTCATGAGATCATCTATTAGACACTGAAGTTTTTTGTTTGTTTTTTCGTCGTGGATGTGTCCGGAGCGCAAGTTCGTCTGCTTCTTTTGCAGGGGTTGTGGTGACGTCAGAACGCCGAGCTCTGATTGGTTAATTAAATGATAGTGAGTAAACCTCAAAGTAAGCTTCCTTGGGGTCTACCCACTATCCTTCGACCAGAGCCAATCAAAGCTCGGCGTTCTGACATCACCACAACCCCTGCCAAAGAAGCAGACGAACTTGCGCTCCGCATTCCTTCGGGAGGCACTCATTTGATCGCCGCGTTTTAGCGAACGCCGACGCCAATCGGCGTTTACGGGTGGGCCAATAGGGTTAATATTTTTGTAATAAACCGCCGCAAACTGCTGCCGCGATTCCGTTATTTGCAAAAACATCGATACGCTAAAACGTCGCTGTTCGCTAAAACGTTATTCGGTCATGTGATATGGACCCTGGGTGCGCTGTGCAGCAGGACGCAACGCAGTCGACGCCACCGTGTGAACGAGCCTTTAGCGACAGCTTTTAAAGGAGCCATGCAACGATTTTCAGATTTTGGCTAAAAAATAATATGGATGTCGGTCTCTTAATTGTCTAGAGCATAGGGCAGAAAACTGATTTAATATGGATGTCGGTCTCTTTAATGTCTAGAGAAAAGTGCAGAAAACTGATTTAAGACAAAACCCCACGACTGGGGCAAAGACGAAGGAGAGCACAACACACGGTCTCAAAACTGATTTCGTTTCTGTATTTTATCTTTCGTTAAAAAATGACAAAGGTTTGCATTTTTTTATATCTCTACTCATACACTGTTTTCCGAGTCCCTAAGTGACGCAAAATGGGGGACGCCGGAGCGCGCTGGAGATGCTCGTTTGTTATTGCTGAGCACTTGCTGAGAGCCAGCTTTCATAACGCTTCAACAAGTTGTTGTGTGTATGTTTATACGGCCGGAACTTAGTCTGCCTCAGCGGGCATCTGGTGTCTTGGCTGCGGATGAGCGATTTAGCCAGTGCGGTACAACCGTTAGCCTGGGGTCTTTAACGTGCACCACACAATAGTGATCAATACGACGCTCATCCAGATCGAAACGGGGTGCCTTCGTGTGCGTCTTGGTTGATGACATCTGGCCATTTTGCTATGAACGCTTACTTTTATTTTTTATTCTGGATCACCTGAAAGAGTGTCTCCCTGCACGCGCTCTTAGCATTGAGTGTGCTACGGCAGCATTTGTTTTCGGCAATTTCTTTGTATTTTTCCTGTGAGCGCGTGCTGTCGGTATTGGGTACTACAAAAGATGTCATCACCCTAAACAAAACATTTAAGCACCCTAGATCAAAACGGGTAGGGGTGGGGATTTAGCCCACCCCTGTCGAAACGAGCTTTCGCTCCACGTGTTCTGAGCTGGGGCCCTAATCTGGACACTTGGTGTGAAAGTCGGCGAAAGATCTGGGGGCCTTGATTGGCCGACGCTGCACTTGTCCTTGGCACCGGCCAATTATAGCCGCCGGATTTCTCGCTGAATTTTTCGCCAAGTGTCCAGACTAGGGCTAGGGCCAGACTAGGTGTGCGCTAGTCCACTCGGCCAAATGTGTTTCACACCATCAAGGCAGTTGCATGACTGCCTTGATGGTGTGCAAATAAATATTATTATTATTAATAGTATTACTATTAATTTATCTTTGTTCAAATCCCCCCAGTGACGTCAAAATGAATAGGCTTGTTGCCGAGCGCAAATATTGCGATAAATGCGCTAGGAAAACTAGGCACGAATGCTCGTCTGGGATCATGCCATCTTTCTTCAAATCCCCCCAGCGACGTCACGATAAATATCTTTTTTGCCGAGCGCAAACATTGCGATAAATGCGCTAGGAAAACTAGGCACGAATGCTCTCTCGAATCATGTCTGTAACGTTCGCCGGAAGATAATGTATACTGTCGTCAACCCCCCCCCACACACACAAAAAAAAAAAAAAATATATATATATATATATTGAAGTACGTAATAATAACATATTTCATCCCCGCTCTTTTTTGATCATGAGGGGGAAAATAAGTGAAGGTATAGTGGAGCGATTGGCAACCTTAGAAACGGCGCCGGCATGAAAATGATCATGAAAAACGGTTGTCTTGGTTGCAGCCACAATCAGATCGTAATTTTTTTTACATTGCGATAAATGCGCTAGGAAAACTAGGCACGAATGCTCTCTCGAATCATGTCTGTAACGTTCGCCGGAAGATAATGTATACTGTCGTCAACCCCCCCCCCCCCCCCACACACACACACACAAAAAAAAAAAATATATATATATATATATATTGAAGTACGTAATAATAACATATTTCATCCCCGCTCTTTTTCGATCATGAGGGGGAAAATAAGTGAAGGTATAGTGGAGCGATTGGCAACCTTAGAAACGGCGCCGGCATGAAAATGATCATGAAAAACGGTTGTCTTGGTTGCAGCCACAATCCGAGGCGCAGCCAATCAAGGGAGAATAGAGGAAATGATCCAGGCCATTTCAAAGTCAAGTTGCAGATCGTAATTTTTTGTGGTAGTAATTTATTTCACCTAACATCTGTAGCGCCGCTCGGTGTGCAGGTGAAAAGGGAAAGGCATTGCGCCCATGCACATCCTGTACCCCCGTCACCATATAGAGTTATGGCTGTGTTCCAAATCTTACCCAAATGGATATGAGTTACTCCGGCGGGTTGTGCCACCTAACACAGCTAGAAAATCGCTGGACGCGTTTAAATTCCCGAACGCCAAGGTACAAGTCCCTTACCCTGAAGTAAGATCGAGTAAATTTTGGAACACACTCATTGCCTGTCACCATCTGTCACCGACCGCGCAATGTCATGTGGTATTACCCGGTGACGTCAGCAGAGGCTAACTCGAGTAAATTTCGGAACGCACCCACTGCTGGTTCCCTATTTGGACCATGACAGGGCCGACAGGACCACAGTTGAAATAGTATACAGTAGTCCCACTCAAGGCCACTTGCGGTAATCGGGCGCTAACAGCGCCCCGAGAACAGTACGGAGGACTACGTTTTTTTCTATATTTATTTATTTGAATTGTGACAATAAAACAAAATTAACTGCATATAAGTTATTATTCTTAGAAAATATAATAAACCAGCTTATTATCTTAGGCAAATAGTCAAATGTAAAACCTAAGTTCGTTAGCGTCCGTTAACCTAGGTGAATGACCAATCAGAGCAGGCGACACGCGCGGGCGCCGAGGTAATCATAATCAAGCGTCGGTACAGTTTACGGAGAAGCTGGTAAGACTTTTCTGTTTTTTCACGAGTACTATACGCTCCATTGTATTCGTAACGAACGTGTTGGTAAAGTTTCTGGCAGAAAAGCCAAAACAGAGATGTCTTACGACTACAAACCCATACACGTGTCTCGTCCTACTTCTTTTTATTCTTTCGGCTAGAGGCATTACGGTTAATTTCACTTAACATAGCAGAAGTTACAAGAGCGGGCTACAAGCTGTCCTTACCAAGTACGCGTACTCGTGAAGAAAGCATCGTTGAAAGCTACATATGCGCGTGCTTGTAGCTTCGGCTTCGCTCACACATAAAATTGCCAGGTTTTAAATGCACACGCGCAAATAACAGCATATTTATGTATTATGCTTTGCCTCTTCGAAAAGGTATGTACATTTAATTACGCGTCAGAGAGGAAGTTGAGCTTTAAGACGTACCCACCACTTCGGTGGAATCGAATTAACAATGAAAGGATTCCTTAGTTCTAGATGTCGTGTCTACGATGTTGGTTATGATTTTCGTTGTCCCATTGCTGAGTTATCCCTGCTCAGGTGCCGGTTTCGGTTGTACGTTGATATGTCCCCAGGGCGTGCCAGATGCCCCATTGCTGGTTCGGCAAGTAAACCTCCCGAATTTGCCTATGCCTCAGCAGTTAGATTATCTTGATATTACCATGCCTTAAAGTCAGATTCGTCTTAGCTTGAATAAATTTCGAACAATTAAGGAAGCACTCGAGCAGCGGCTGCGGGTTTGAGCATGTATAGTGGATGCTCCACCGAAATGTTCCTGGGGGAAATAAAATAATTTGTGTTTGTAAAAAAATGTAGAGAATAATGCCTTGTGCTCTGATAATGTTTTTCAGGATCAGAGCGTAATCCCGTTCCCACGAGATTGTTGAAGTGCAATCTACTCATGGCGACCTCGCCAAGTGGTGGTTCGATCGACGTTATGCTACGTTGACAATTTGTCTAAACATGATCAGTTCAACAAAATTTAAATAAATGAACTGCAGGACCTTGCCGGAACTGGCATCGTTCAATGTTGTTCACACGCTCAGAGACAGACGCAAAGGTTGAGAAACCGAAAAACCCCAAACTCCCACGACCTTGCCAGAATGACGGGGAAGGAGACGAGGGGCTCGAAGCGGTCAAACGTTCGGTTAATCCTCGCCTATCCGTGTTTGGGTTTCGGCAGCCTGAAGGACGCAGACGCCGTACGAGCTCAGCAGAGCCAGCTCAGCATGGGACAATGCCCTCTTCTGGAGAAAGGAGGAAATGGTGACAACACACAGAGAAACACCCAAACAAACAACACGGCCTTGCACTGGCTACGTGAGATAAGCGTTCGGGCCTGTCCCCACTGACCCGCGCCTGTTATCTGTTGGAGGACTCAGTCAATCCAAGTCAATCCACCTGCAGCTAGATTATGAAACTGGTTTCAGCTGGACCCGACTGGAAATGACAGCCCGGCTTGATCCAGCTAAGACCAGTTCCCTAATCCAGCTGCAAGTGAGCTCGCCGCACCAGGAAGGAAGGAAGGGTTTCAACTGTTTACACAGAGAAGCCCCAAACAAAACACAAAAAAAATAAAAACACAACCTATTTCCACGAGCTGCGTGAGACGGCGCGTTCGAGGGGAGTCTCACGGTCAGCTGATCCATGGCGCTGGAAGGACATCGCCTGGATCTTGTTAGGAACTGGTTACAGCCTAGGTATTCCATCCCGAATGAGGATGTTTTGGGATACAGCTGGGAAAGCCTGTGGTTGAACATGTGAGGATGTCGTACTTTGGGAGAAGGAAGGAAAGGGTTCCAACTGTTTACACAGAAAACCCCCAAACAACACACACGAAAAAAAAAAAAAACGATTGCACGAGCTGCGTGAGATGGCGCGTTCGAGGCAGTCACACGCTCAGCTGATCAGTGAGGCGGGTAGGATTTCATCTGGATCTTGTTAGAAATGGGTTGCAGCCGTAGTATTTTATCCCAAAAGAGGATGCAAGTTTCAAGGTACAGCTGGCAAAGTCTGTGGGAAACGCTGTTACCTTCAACCAGCCATGGCTATAAAACGAGGAACCGGGACGAGAAGGGCCATTGCTTCGCTGTGCATTGCGCAGCTCGACTACGTCTAGCTCGGTCCCGGTGGCTATATATGTGGTGCAGGTGCGGAAGGGGCCCTACGTCGATTTCCGAAAGATCCTCAGGGGTAAGTTGATATTTCTGTCTAATTGTTACCATTGTGCTTACAAACTGTATTTTGTTTCGAATATATAACTAGGAACGTTTTTGTAAAATCATAAATGCGCCGTGTGCTGCTCGTTTTATTTTCTTCATCCTCGCAAGCTTTATTCTCAGAATGAATAGCATGATTGACGGAGTGAGCTTGAGGTGCCTTTAGACGCTCTAGTTTTACATTTATACCAAGCGTAAATTAGCGAATGAAAAAAACTTTTTTTTTTCGTCGATGAAACAATGCGTTTTATCGACGCCTTGATTTATGCATGATTCTAAACCGGAGACGAACGAACGGCAAGGGGACTAACACGCGCGTATTTGTCCCCTTGTCGTCCGTTCGTCTCCGGTTTAGAATCAGCTAGCTCTTCTACCCCGATTTATTCCGTTTACTTTGATAGCACATTGTGGCGTTGATACAGTTGCAAAACAACGCAGTGATAAGATTGCTGCGGCATTTGCTCCAAACTGAGACAAAGTGCTTACCTTGCTACGTATCCTATTTACATTTCACCATAATGTCGGTACGGATGCAAATAGTTCAGGCATCGTCATGACTTGCACGAATATTTCAAAACCTTTGATTAGCTTTAAATAACTTGATTCGAGATTATTTTATTATGTAACCTCGGTAGTTTCGCTATATTTCCCAACATTCATAATTTGTTCGGAAGGTTTAATATACAGGGTGTTTCACGAAAGGTGGACAAATTCGATATTGCGAAAACTACGCGTCGCACCAAAAAAAAAAAAGGCTTGTGTCGTTTTGGTTCTAGGCCAGGGGCCTATTTAGGAAAATTATTGAAGTTCGGGATAATTAAGTTGTTAATTATTATCGCGTAATTTAATTGTTAAATATTGAGTTTAAGGGCAAGGTTTCAATTAGAATCTTGTTGAGCATCATCGAAGACACTAAATACACAAATTGCAGAACGATGGAAGGCACGCGCGGTATTTTACGGCTTTTGAAAAACCGCACAACTTCGACGGGTGTTAAGTTTCGGTTTGCAATCGGCACCGACGGCACCGCGCCCCGTGGAGAAATAGTGCAACCAGCCTCTGCTGCGCTGTCCTCGCTCAACGCAGCAGAGGCTGGTTGCACTATTTCTCCACGGGGCGCGGTGCCGTCGGTGCCGATTGCAAACCGAAACTTAAAACCCGTCGAAGTTGTGCGGTTTTTCAAAAGCCGTAAAATACCGCGCGTGCCTTCCATCGTTCTGCAATTTGTGTATTTAGTGTCTTCGATGATGCTCAACAAGATTCTAATTGAAACCTTGCCCTTAAACTCAATATGTAAAAATTATTTACGCGATAATAATTAACAACTCAATTATCCCGAACTTCAATAATTTTCCTAAATAGGCCCCTGGCCTAAAACCAAAACGACACGAGCCTTTTTTTTTTTTTTTGTGTGACGCGTAGTTTTCGCAATATCGAATTTGTCCACCTTTCGTGAAACACCCTGCATATAGCTCGTTTGAGTGCGCTTCTTGCTGCGAACAGGTGCACTGCAGAGAAGCTATGCCGGAGAAGTAGACATTTCGATTTTGAGTATAGCTTCGCCGCAGCGAATTCTTGTGTTAAGGGCTAAAACACTCCTCCAGGGTGAAATGGTGCACGAACCCGTGTAAACCACCCCCCCCCCCCCCCCGCAAAAAAAAAAAAGGAAAAAATAAAAATAAAACCTTGGTTGATGCTGGTATGATAACATATATGAGGTGGTAAAATTCGCGAAGTAAAGCTATGGTCAGTCTTCATTATGGGCGTCGGCATCTAAGAAAGCTGCATACCTCATGGCGTTTTTTTTGTTTTTTTTTAAATGTTTGAAGCTTGAGCAGTGCTCTTTTGAACTTCAATGAAAATGGTTGGTGAAAGGTGAATAGCACATATATTAGGTGTAGCTGGGCTGGGTTCTTGAACATTTTTCTATAATTTCTGACCCAATTTATATTGCATTTTCAACTCTTGCTTGCTTCAACTCAGCATACATCATATGCAACCCATGTATAATGCATATCACCATAAAGCACTGAAATATAGTCATCAATAATTAAGTGTAGCATGATATTGATACCTACTAGCATGTAAGACAGATTGTGATCACGTGTGAGACATGCTCTGGGTGCTAATTTTGCCTTTTGTTATCCCCAGACTTCCCTGTGCAGCTGAAGAGCCGAGCCAGACACTGCCAGACCTCGCACCAGTGCCCAGCCCAGAGCCCGGAACACCTTGGCAGATGTCCACCCCAAGCCAGCCACTCTCACCGTAAGCGATGCTCTCTTGCTCTGTTTGCTGCTTTCAACCTTGTACTACAATATGTACATACAGCTGGACTGCTTTTTGACACAGATGTGTCCAATGAATGTTTCCTTCATTGTTTTAGAAAGAATTTCAAACCGTATATGCATAATAGACCCTTTTCAAAAGTCAGAGTCACCTTGTGGCAGTCCCAAGAGCTCCAATATTGCCGCTCTAATGGCGGTGATAAGAGATCATGCTCCGCCAAATCATGCACCCTCAATTTCGTTAGTCAAAGGTGTCGTAAAAGGACCAACACCTTTACCCCTTTCTGCTCTCGAAGACGTTCGCATTTGCTGGTGTAGAGAAGCTCTGTAGTGCCGCCATTTGAGCGTCGGGTTTGGCTTTGCCCAGGGTGGGTAGACTGACTTTCGGGAAGGGTCTTTTGGTGTCAGGGACAGTGGCTGGCTAGCGAACTTGCATTCAGTTTCACTTAGCGGTTGAAGAAACACTCTGCTGCCTGGTGTGAATTGTTCTAGTTCAATATTTTACTTGTCCCCTTTGGAGAGGACTGTTCCCTCCATATCTTTTCTTGTTAAAAATAGACGCGCCCCCCCCCCTTTCTTTTTCCTGTGGCTCTGTAAACTTTTGTTTGTTTGTTTTTGTCTGAGGCTCTAACTCCATGTCACTCTGGCCAACCCTGTTCTAATGTCACCACACAGAGATGCGTACCCTAGTGGTGGTGGCATGAATCTGGCACTTTCGATTATCTTGCGGCAATAAATCTAGCCAATTTCGGACGTCGAAAGGTGTTTTTTCAATCTTCAGCACTATACAGAAAGATAAAAGCTCAGCGACGGTGTCATAAGTAGTGCGAGGCCCATCAAGTGAGCTTGTACTACCCAAAATGAAAGTGCCACAGTTTGTTCAAAGCTTTAGCGCTGGAGGCCTATAAATAAACTATGAATTGCGGAAAGAGGGAGGCAATTATTGGATGGCGTCAAGGATCGAAGGAGGGAGGTGGGGTCCAGGTTAGGTTAATTTGTGCCAGTGGGTGACGCAAATCAATTCGGGGACCTAGAAGGTAGACCGCATCTTAATGCGCAAATTAACCTAATCCAACCCCCCCCCCCCCCCCCAGGCGCCCCCTCTGACCCCTAGCGACATTTGATAACTGATCTTTTTCAGAGAATGTTATGTGCATGCCCGGATTGGTAGCAACATTGTTTGATTATGACGGTTGGGAAACTCCTTGCAGAGAGCTGACCTTCCTCTAGCCCCCCCCCCCCCCCCCCCCCAAACCCCACCACACACCGTTCTCATGCCACCTAGGGGATGTTATACAAAACATCCGTATTATTTATTAAAGCCATTCCAAGAAGGCGCTGCCTCTAATTCACCCTACAGTCGCCAGTGGAATCCCGGCGCTTCGATTGGTATGCGTTGAGTCGTGGGTAGTAAAGGGGGTACTGCTTATGCAAGCAGCGTCTATGGGCAGTTTTCCAACTGACATATTCAGGGAACGTTGATTGGGAGGAAAGGGAGAGGTGCCATTATTGCAGGTTCCCGTCTCACTCGTTGTGTGAAGTGTTACGAAACGTACCGGCATGAGAGTGTAATCCAAGCAGTTGAAGATGAACGGAAGGAGGAGCCCTTCTTAGCAAGACCCTCTTCGATGCATGCCCACGTCGTATCCTGGTCGCTTCTGTACGCCTTGAAGTCCTACAAAAGCAACTTAAGTTGCTTTTGTAGGACATGCAGTACTGTGGAAGCCACGGTGGGAGAGGGAAGAAATTTCCTCCTTTTCCCACCGTGGCTTCCACAGTACTGCACGCGTTGTAACTGAAGAACAACAGAAGACTTCCTTCTTTCCTTCCCTCTTTCTACATTAGCAGAGCGAATGCTGGAAAGGGGACGACGATGAAGCGGCGGAGCTCCCAAACTAAATAATCTGAAAAAAGTCAATTGCCTTCCGCAGATGCTGAGGCTCTTTCGGATGGTGACACTAGGGGTGGTGATGGAATGCTAGATCTAGAGATGATAGAGTTTTAGCAAACAGTCGATATGATACCGATTAAATACCGGTATGGTCCGGGCGTGCGCTGTACCGGTTCGCTAGAGGTCCCTAATATGAAGTCACATAGATCAGAAGTTACGCCGGAAGAACAAAATTTTTCACGTCCACCTTTAATATTCTCCAAACTGCCGCATTTATTTCAGACAAAAAAATGTCAGCAAGAAAGTTAATCTTTTTTTTCCTTCTTGACAAGTTCTTTCTCTTTTACTAAACTAAATGCTGCAGGAGAAATTTCTTCGTTTGAACATATTAGTCCTAGGCGGAGGTTGACCCATAGGAGGTATTCATTGAACTGGTTCTGCCAGGGAGTGCGAATGTCGTACCATTGGTGCAAAGTTTGCAGTTGCGAGGCAGCTTGGTGGACGCTTGTCGCAGTGTTGAACAGGCGAGATATCGAGTCAATCGGTGCCCCAAACTGAGGTTATTCGTTTATTTCCCAGCATGTGTCTGTACGGGGCTTATGCTGTCAGGGCGTTCGTTATTTCCTGATCTGACGTGACCACAAACATTGCGAGTCAGAATGGTGAAGTGCACCATCTTTGGATTCAAGAAACACACGAAAAGGAATCCTGGCGATCAAAACGTTGTTTAAGTTAAGTTTTTCTCGATACCAAAAGTTATTGATATTCAATGCAATACGACAGAAGCACTCGCTGCACGAAGACGAGCGGAGTGTTATCACCGGGTCAACCGCAAAGATGGGAACCGCATAAAACAATTATAAATAGGGTTCTTCATTTTCGAGTTTTATATTTGTCAATGATTATTTTAATGTCTGCTAAGTTTTATCTTGTTCCTATGGCTGTGTCCCCATTGTCCTCCGTGTATCCTCATTCAAGGTTGCCCTTCCCCTTTTGCGCCCCCTAGTTTAGGGGTTCAAAGCTCCCAAATTCTTCATTGGGTTTTACCCATTTTCCTGTTGGGGCCATCCGGCCTAATCTTGATTTCCTTTCATGTGCTTTTCCATTTAGGTTCGTAGTCTGAAACAATTTTAAGCAAATAAAAATATTTTTACTAGAGAAACATCGAAATAAAAACACAAATTCCCCAACTCGGAAAAGAATGTCACGAACGTGAAAATAAAATTAAAACTTGAAGACATAAAACCCTAATTATACAGTATGTGCAAAGCACTATTTCAGATTAGGCTTTGCATGCTTCAGTGGTGACTTACCTGCGTAAGAAATAAAGCAAATCAGCGGTAAAATCAATGCAATCGTTGGTCGGTAATCAACTTTTACCTGCGTTGAGACAATGGTGGTGTCCAGACTGACTCGCTTCCATTATGGCTCCTTTACTCTGCCGCCGATAGCGTAATTGTGGCGTCCTAAGGATTTGTACGACTTCAGCTGTTTTCGAGTCACGAAGCTTGTCCGCAAAACAAGGAACTTTAGAATGTCGCACATGTCGATGCACTGCCAGATGTCAATGTTCACGACACACTCTTGTACATGCCATATAAACATATCAACGTCCCCTCCCTGTGCGCGTTACACAGGCTAGCCAAAGAGGTTGAAGTGTTGCAAATAGATTTTGCCGTTACCAGACCATTGAACCAAATAGTAATGTAAGGCACTTGTACAACGTTTCCCGAAAGAAAGCACCGGTGTCGCAGATCCCGCATCAGCGTTGCTACGATAGCAAGCAACCATAAGCATGGCGACGTTTGCGAATGATGCATGCGCCTCTAGTGTGGCAACGCCATGTGAATATCTCCTACAGAGAACTTTTGTTCTTCAGGTATAACATCCGATTCAAGTAAGGTGATAGTCTCAAACTTTCCCATAGTTCATTTTCACAGGCCAAAAAAGAGGGACCTGCCTTGCCTACATCAAGATGTCTGCTCATTTTAGTCCTACAGCCGTTTAGCATTTTTCATACAGTACACACTTCAATGCAATGACTTTGTTGCAAACTTGTGCAAATAATTTCTCTGTATGTGTGCTTTAAACATTGTATAACAATAGGGATACCTAATTTATTGTCATACTTTTCAATTCCAGATGGACTGTATGAACACATATGTTTGTAGCAGGTGCCACCAAAGGACACATTCTTTGGCTGCTCTTCTTCGCCACTTCTGCACGTGGCATGACACCGAGAGCAATTAGAATTGCAACTGGGAAGGCTGTGCAAAGACATTTAGACTTTACAGCTCATTCCGCAAACATGTCAGCCGGCACCACAAGCATTTGCTTCTTCCAAGTACTGCCGAGACCCCTGCGGAGCCACTACAGTTAAACGACCCCCAAGAAACAGCGAACGAGTCCAGTAGTGAGTCCAGTGACCAAACATGTCATCAGGCAGATAGCCTTGATTGTGGCACTCTTGATGCCAGTGACCAGTGTGCTATGCATCTGTCTTCTTTGCTACTGAAGTGGCAAGAGGGCAGACAGTTGTCAGAGAGCAACCTAAATGAGATTGCGAATGATGTCATAAACTTTGCTGCAGAGTGTAAGGGAACACACAGTTCAATTGACATGACAAAACTTGAGCAGTTTGGAACTAAAGCAGGCAGGGAAAATCACTGGAAAAGTTTATTTGGTTTTGTCGCTCCTCGGACTGTCTGTCTGTCAAATCAGCTACCAAATCAAAACTTTCAGTACATTCCAATTTTGGAAACCCTAAAAGCTGTTGCACAAGTGCGCAAGCTTTTTGGAGAAACTGGAAAATGCTGCTCTACTCTCCTGCATGACGTGTGTGATGGCACATACTTTAAAGAGCACAGTATGTTCAAGAATGCAGGCAGCGAGAAGCGATTGGCCCTTCAACTCTATTTTGACGAGTTTGAGGTGTGTAATCCTCTAGGAAGCAAACGTGGACAGCACAAAGTTCTGGCCGGGTACTTAACAATTCTAAATTTATCGCCCAAATCTCGCTCCAAGCTTAATGACAAATACCTTGTCCTCCTTGCAAAATCATCGATTGTAGCCAAATACACTCTGCACCGCATTGTCCAGCCACTTCTTATGGACCTTCAGCTGCTTGAATTGAATGGTGTAGAGCTTGACGGAGAAATGATGAAGGGCTCACTTTTGTATGTGTGCGGTGATAACCTGTCAAGCCACCAGTTTGGCGGTTTTCGCGAATGTTTTTCATCTGGTCCTATCTGTCGTTTCTGTATGGCAACAAAGAAGGAAATTAATGAGAAATGGAATGAAGATGGGTTCAATATTAGAACCAAGCAAATGCATGCTCGTCAAGTTCAACTGGTCCTGACAGATCAAAGCCTCTGTAGCTTGTATGGTGTCACGGGTGAAAGCTGCCTGAGTGGCCTTCAGTCATTTGATGTAACTCAAGGCCTGCCGCCAGATGTCATGCACGACTTGTTTGAAGGGGTCATCCCATGTGTCATGAAACATGTTCTTCGGCACATTATATCGGGTCATCTGCTGACCCTTGATCAGTTAAACGAGAGGCTTGCCTCCTTTCCTATCCAAGGGGGAGACAAGAAATCAAGACTCCCTCCTCTTTCGCGTCAAGCAGTATTTGGACGTACAGCCATGAAGGGTTCAGCTGCTGAGAAGCTTTGTTTTTTTCGGTTCTTTTCTCTGCTTCTGGGTGACTGTATCCGTAAACAAAATGCTGCATATGAAGTGTACCTCATGTTGCGTGCTGTCGTAGATATTATTCTTGCACCACAAGTGTGTTGTAGTGCAGCTGCACGTTTGCAAGTGCTCATTGACGACTTCTACAGTGCATTTAAAGAAACATTTCCAGGTGTTAACATAAATCCAAAGATGCACTACCTTATTCATTATCCCAGACTTCTGCTCTTGTATGGCCCTCTCTCTAAACTGTCCTGCATGCGTTTCGAAGCAAAACACCAATTTTTTCAAGTCAATCGCCAGGAGAACTCGCAACTTCAAGAACATCTGTGGAACGTTAAGTCGCCGACATCAAATGCACCTCATGTATGCTTTGACTCAACCCCAGGAATCGGTGATCACTACAGGAAACACAAGAGCAGACTCCAGCTCATTACCCGACCTCTTGAAAGACAGACTCCAGGATCTTGGTCTGGCAGTCACAGATGTGCAGAGTGTGGTTTCTGTCACGGTCTCTGAAAGGAGACTAAGTGTGGGCTGTGTGATACTTTTGCTTGTACCGGATGATGACCTTCCTCACTTTGCTCAAGTGACACTGATTATGGTGTCTGGCCCACAGCGGTTTTTTCTAGCTTCGGTTCTTGATACAAAGTATTTTGATGACCATTTCCATGCTTATGTTGTCGAGAACACAGCCCACAGTGTCATAGTTGAGGATATTGGACACTGTGAATAATTTTCTGACCCATTGCACCTGTACAAACAGGGGAACTATTGCTTTGTAAACCCTCGCTCTGCTTTCTTTACTGCCGCAGACCAATAACTCACTACGGACAACTGATAAAGTCATGCATTATGCACTCATGCTTGTTTCCATTGTTACAATACTATTGTGCTGTTCATCATCTTTCTATTCTTGTACATGTTATTAGATTGTAATTTTGTGATTTCAGTTTGATGCACTGTAGAAATTTCAGAATTTATTTGATGCTAGTACAGCATGGCCCGAAGGGATCTTGTTCTGGTTGTTTGATGCACTTTAGTTTTTTCTTCTTCAATGTGTTAAATATGTACGCCTTCGTCTTGTATCCCATCTTTAACTTGTAGCCGACTTCATTCCTTCTTGTGATCACTAATAAAGATATTTTCCAATGCACTATCACCTTGCTTTTGTCAGTAGGAAGAAACACGAATGCAAAATCACCTCGCTTCTTCTTAACAATGACACCCTGACCACGTTTTAATATAAAAATACAGAGATCTCTACATTTCGAAATGACTGACCTTGGTCTATGTGGAACGGCTCCTTTAAAGGGATGCTGAACCGAAATCTGAATTCCACAAAACAAGGCGGCAAAAGCGTGCAACGGGATGCTACAAACACCAAAACATCACTCATACAGCGATATCTCAAACGGATGACCGTATTTTTCAAGAAAAGGAGGCGCATTTGACAGGTTTGTTGACGTCATGTTTCTCCGAGAAGGAGAGGGAACGGCCTCGCGTCTTCTCCGCCTCGCCGCCTTGAGGGAGTGAAGCGAAGAGAGGAGGAAACTAGGTACCTTGACGTCACGCGCCTCGTCGGCCTGGTTTAATCTCGACCTCGTTTTCCCGAAATACGGCCGTCCATTCGAGATATCGCCTTACGAGTAGTGTTGTAGGGATTGTAGCGTCCCGCCTACATCTCCTGCATTGTTTTTCTGAAATCCAAATTTCGGTTCACCATCCCTTTAAAGCATCCTAACCAAGAGACGTAACTGCTCGGGAGTGTTCCAGCAGATCTGGCAACTTTTGGATGGCAGTAAAGGGACCAAGTGCATGGAATCCCCCGTAGTTCCTTGGATGGGCTTTGACGGTTTAGACAGAGCTACATAGGTGAACACACTATTTGGCAAGCCAGACCACAACAAAGACGAGGTCATTGCACAAAAGCTCGAAGGTGAAGATTTTGATGGGTTTCCACCTCATTAAGAAAGATATGGATGCAGAATGTTGGAAGTCTAATCACCTCTTTAATAACTGAAAGCAAAGATCCTGAGGCCGGATTCACGAAACAAACTTGGTTAAAATAGCGCGTATTCACGAAGCGAAATGTTCACAAGTTTTGCGCAAGTTACGCCAAAACCCTACACCAGCTCCAGAGGTGTCTTGCGCACTTTTTACGATCAACATGGCTGCCTCCACTGCTTGGAAGCCTCGTTGCTATGAGCAGCGACTACGAGCAAAGTAATTTAAGGTGTGAGGAAAGTCTCCTACATGCTGTTCATGTGCGTCCTGACTTTAAACATCACACAAGAGAAAAGAACACAAAATTGCACGTCGACGACTCCCCCAAGCCAGCAGTCAACCAAGCGGCCGAGTTTGCTTACAGGCAAGGCCTAGCTAGGCATTGCTTGGTCGACCCATCATACGAAATGAACTCAGTGAACCCTTTCTACGTGATTCTGTAAAGAGAAGGCAAGTTTGGTCCCCTTTTTGTCATAGAAACCTGCATTTGGCATTTTTCACGCAAGCTGGTCATGGTGTGCAGAGCGGATGCAACCTCGCCACAGAGCGATATAATCTATTGTCATGTCTACTCTAGCCCAGAGCGCAAATAAATGCCGTATAGATTACTGTGGAACATGTGGTATGTACACTTTATTTATTCAGTCGGTTCTTTTTATTCAGATGAGACGTCAACACAGGTGACGTCTCCAGGTTGTCTCTCAAAACCAATGAATGTAGAGCCCCGCGGCCACGCTTATCTGCGCTTCAGGAATTGACAAACATCTAGCAAGAAAAAGTTTCATGTTATTAGCGTCTCTACTGCTACGGCCTCTTCTTCAACTCTCAAAACGAATGAATGCAGAGCTTTGCGGCCTTATCTGGGCTTCAGGAATTGACAAACATTTAGCAAGAAAGAATTTGATGCTGACTAGTACAGATTAGGGTGCCTTGATACACATCGTAGATGGCTTTCAGAAATTCACGCAACTGGCGAGCTAGGTACTAACACTGCTATTTTGGGCGATCAGTTGGCCTTCACGCATCAAGCGGCAAGCTAGCTGATGCGAGTCAAACCCCCGAAAACTGCAGCAACTCGAAAACTCGCATTTAGGCGAACTTGAGTAAGGTACAGTCAGCACGAAATGAAACCAGAACGCCGGAACGCGTGGCCGTTGATACAGGCTGCTCCACCTGCAGGGCCCCTGAGAACTAATGGAAATGCGCCGGGGTGCGAGGGTGCGGGTCCTACTAATGGCGAATTCGCGTGGTTCTTTCTGCGCGCTCTCGAGCGCTCTTTCCAGAGCGCGCGAAAATCGGGTGGTTGAAAGAGAGTGCTGTCGCCTGATCGGGTGGTTCATTCCGAGGGCGCCTCTCCCTCTCAGAGCGCTCCCTGGCACTCTGTCTGTAGCCGCGGAGTGCGGAGCGGTGCAGGCGTCACGTGGTACTTGGACGGTGATCACGTGGTTTTGTTGACGATGGCTGGCAGTGGTCTGTGGTGGTGTGCGGGGTCCAGCATGACGGCGATTGATATCTGGTTCAACAAAGTGCTTGTGCATTCGACGGTGCGAGGATTACAACGGGCGGGACGACATTCGTTTGCTAACCGTAACAGGAAAAGTCGACGTGTGAAGTATTCCCAGTGCTTTCCCAAGATCGTTCATCTCACGGCGGTGGATCCGCTAAGCCTAACCGACGACGAAACAGCTCGCAGAGCTCGCCGCTGTTTTACCGGGTTTTGTAGTCACTTTAAGAAATTTTCAGGTTTGGTAAAAGTGTGTTCAAAAGTTTGTGTTGTATAAAAAAATAAAGGCAGAGCCGAGTATAATGCACTGTGATTTGTGTCACATTGCGATGCTTGCACGAAATTTCGCCGTGAGAAAGATGCGGTTTATTAACTATTTTATATTTGCCTGCTCTGTCGTACGCATGACCGCAATCGCAGCGCGTTCACTGTCGAAAGTGCGATGAGTTGACAACTGTTTCCAAGCGTTGGCTTTCGTTCCGTTCTGCAAAAATCAAATCGCATACTGCTGTTTTTTTTGTTTTTTTTTACATGCCGATGCGTAAAACAATTTACGTCACAACCGTTATTTCATCACGTTTGCGAGCGTAAATTTTGCTCAATCGTCCACCGTACGCTGTAAGATAGTGTTGTTTTAATGCATTACCAATGTCAAGAAATTTTAATTCCACGACTGGTCTGAGAATCTCGGAGCGCTCTGAACCCAGCAGTTGTGACCGGCTGAAAAGGATCCCGAGTAGCTCTGGCGGCGAGGAAGGGGCGCTCTGCTGAATCGAGGTCAGAGGCGAAAGGCGACCTTCCCGAATTCACCATAAGATGAGCTCGACCCTCGTGCGGCGCGTCTGGGAGTTCCGCGTTTCGCCGGTGGCGCGCTGTAAGCGCCGTCACATCCGATACAAAAAGCACTGTCACTCGCTTTGTTTATCGGATTCCCAGCGATATCTCTTCATCGCTGTCACTCATTATCGCTTTGTGTATCGCTAGGGCGAAATGAAAGTTAAAACATTTCGTGCACAGAAAACCCGTAGTGCTTGACGACGTGTCACCGGAACCACGCTGGGGCTCCGGTGAACAACGTGCCATGCGCGGTTTCTGAGAAATATTGAAACGTCATAAACGCGAAATAAAATTAGTTTATTCTCATGACCATACTCTTTATGAAAAAAAAAAAGAATGCTGCGACAGACCAACGCGGATGCTTCGGTTTTTATGAGCAATGCGCATGTTTTCGTGCGAGGTTATCGGTCGATTCTTAAAAAAGCGAGGAATTGCTTGCTGACGCTCTCTTTGGTGACCACCAATATGCCAGGCGTATCAATTTCGGAGCCGAATAAATTCATCACCCTGTCTGAGCAGGGCCTATCGCAAAGAGCTATAGCCAGGTTAAACGGCCGCCCGGTGTCGACCGTGCGACAGTGCGGCGACAGAAAAGCACCCCGAGTGGCAGCGCTTACAGCGCGCCACCGGCGAAATGCGGAAGTACCAGACACCCCGCGCGAGGGTTGAGGACATCTTAGTAGGACCCGCACCCTCGCACCCAGGTGCATTTTCATTAGTTCTCAGGGGCCCTCCTGGTGGAGCAGCCTGTATCGATGGCCACGCGTTCCGGCGTTCGGGTTTCATTCCGTGCTGACTGTACATGGACATAATGCGGCTGCAACCATAGCTTCACCAGGAATGAATGATGGTAGTCCGAACAAGTCTGTACAGAGTTGCAAAGCTGCCACGTAGCCTGCCTTGGTTGCGAAAACGTGACCCAACAGTGCGGTTTTAGCTGTTTGCCAGTCGAAAACGCACATATCCATTCCCAGTGTGAACCAACATTCACCCTGTGAACAAATGACGCTGCAATTTGTTTTTATGCGCGCCATTTAGCAAGCAGGTCGTGCGGGCCGTCCGCTTTTACATTGATGGCAGCTTTGTTGATATCGCTAATGTTGTGCATTGCAGCCCTGTAACTGCACATGCATCATGCAGCCCTGTAACAGCACAATCACGGGCAATAAACAAGCATTTTAAGAAACGCAAATCATAGTAATCGCTGCTGTTCCCTTCGTTTGTTGTGGTATGAATGCACGTGCTCCAAAACAAGCCGCGAGGTCTCCCATTGGCCGTCGAGGTTGCCGAAGATGCCATCGCCGTAGCAACAGCTCGCTCTCGCAATGTTCGGGGACTTGCGAGACACCGGAAGTTGTCGTTCCGATGTTGTTTACCTCCTCTCACTTAAGAATGCATTCGTGAATACCCATTTTGATGCTTCTTATGATGTTCACAACTTGCAAACTTCTTAGCTAAGTGTCCATAGGTTAAGAGTGTTTTCGTGAATCTGGCCTCTGATGCCTCGAGTTTGACTCTGTCTCTTGATCATGGGCAACTTTTTTGGTCAGCTTTTTTAAATACGCTTTCCAAATGCTCTCCACACGACGCGTCAAAACCCAGATGTAAAGCTATTTGGAAGTGATCCTTTCAGATGGAGCTCTTGGAGTCATAGTAACTTTTATGAGTTTTCCAATTTCCTTTAGGCATGTCTCCCTTAGCTTTTCTTTTAACTCATATAAGTACAAAGTCTCGATAGCCTCTTTGAGCGATGTTTGACCATACCTCCTTGAAGATGCCCAAATTCCGCTCACTATTATCTCATAGAGCAGCTAAAAATGTCGATTGTCTGCAGCGGAGACACAGGATGCCCATTAGGGCTATCTTTCCACAGCCTAAGCATACCGCACAATCACTTTATATACAATTTTAGATTAATGCAGTTTTCAAAACGTTCACCAACAATATCAGGCATGCTGACACGCACTGGGACTCGATGGGAAACCGGGAACACACACAAACACCAGGAGACCTGCACAGAAACACACCAATTCACACAAGGGTAATAATTTCGGGTCGCCAATGAGACGGGCGTTCATGAACAAGCATGGGCGGGAGGTGTTGAAGCCGCGTTGGACACATAGAGGCACACATACTTTATGCACATTCAGGAGCGCACGGTACAATTGTATGCTTGTTGGGTAACCCATGAAAATAAACAAATATTTTTCACGTCGACTACATCAGCCGCACAGCTGGTAACGTTAGGATATTGTCCTTGAAATCGCGGTAACGTCTATTATAAAGCAACCGATGTGGTCTAAATTCACTATTTCGAGCTGCAGCTCATCGGCAAATCAAATTTTCTGTACGCCCGCTGAGGAAGACTAATGGCTAATTCACACGTACAGTTTGACGCCCAACAATTATGACGTTTTTGACCCACGAAACACGGCAGAGACCGGCGGTGTATTAAACCGAAAACCTAAATTTTGCTCTTTTACTGTTGATATTTGGCGCACATTTTGCGCCATATCGAAATAAAAGTGCACTGCACAGCAGATAACACGCCAGCTCGTTGTCCTTGCTAGTATATTTTGAGCGCTTCACGTCAATGCGGAACCCGAATAGTTCGAAGTCAGTCTGCTTTATTTTGCGCATTCACGCTGAGCGAACAATCCGGGTGTACACGCGATAAACACGCTATAAATTCGACGAGCAAAGGTCGGACTCGGTCGGTTCACCAGCTGTTCCTAGGCCAAGTAGCAGCCAACAGGAGGGAACCTGAACATCAGTGATCAGTCATCAGTCAGGGTGGCGACATGCGATGTTCGTGCTCGTCGCTACGGGTGCACAAAATATATAGAAAGCTGCAACGCGCCGCCGACCTGTACACACTTGAGAAAACCCGACGTAGGCCGAAAATCTTGGCCTCTTGGCTCCGCCAATGGCTCGCTCCTCCTTTTCAGATCACGTGAAGGCTTTCTCGAGAGGCCATTGGCGGCGTTTTCCGAGTGATTGACAGGAGGTACGGACCTAATACCCCTGTCAGACGGCAGCTAAAATGGCATTTACGCCAAATGACATTCAGGTTTTCAAATTAAATTCAAGATGGGAACTGCCAGACGACAACTAATGAGTCCTAGGGGTGTGCGAATAGTGGTTCGAATCGAATAGCGCAGTGTCATCCCTATCATCAACAGCGCAAAGAGAGCCGGTCGCATCGGCTTTCTTTTACACCGCAAAGGCTATGAATGACGTAGTGCTATTAGATTCGAACTACTATTCGCACCAACAACCACGCCAACAACCTCCTTGAGTCGCACTCCCCTAAAAATGGATGGATGGATGGATGGATGGCAGAGCCGTATATGTAGAGAGTTTGGTCAATGGGAGGCGCGGGCAGAGCCAGGGCGTGCACGAGACTCGGAAAGAGGGCTTGGCATGCTCTCTTGACCAACCAGAAGCCGAAAAGAATCCCCTAGCGGTGGTAGCGAGAAACAGTTCTGATCAAAGGCCTATGTTTGTAAATGGTTTTAATAAGCACGTAAGAGTGAAGCGTAGTAACTCTTTGTGGTTGAAAATAGGGTGCACATGTTGTTTTGATCATGATCATGCAGAAAGATGTAAGAAACGAATGCGCCGCTCAACTCTGTTTTGCTCGGACAGAGTGTGACCGCTCGAACGGCAGATTCCCGGCCCTCGGCGCTTGGCGTAAGTATTATTTCAATCGTTCCGCTAGTCGCACTCTTCCACCATCATTTTGGATGAGCGTGATTGAAACGTCACGTGTACATATTTTCAGTCATCAAGAGTTACTCCAATGCAGTTATCAGGTTTGTTTCTCACGACCACCGACAGGGTATTATTTCCGGCTTCTGGTTGGTCACATTCGAATTTCCGAAGACGCCCTGAAACACGCCCAGCCCGCTTTCGGCCAATGGCGCCTCCTTATTTGTCTCTTATACTTCCCAACGAATAGCCAAACTCTATACATATACGGCTCTGATGGATGGTAATGGCTATACCCTTTGTAACGGGCGGCAGCTTGCGCCACCTAGCCTAACATTTCGTCATTCCTTGTCTTTTTTTTTAATTTGTATGAATTTTGTTTTAACAGACCCCCCTCTCTTTTAAATTGAATTTATTGCCTATTTTTATTGTATTTTTTTTTATCCTTCCCTAGATCTCTTCCACCAATCTTCCAATCTCCTCTTAGTTACCGCAATTCTTTCCCTATCCATTCGTCCATCCATGTCCGGAAAACCCAGTGCCCCCTCCAAATCCGTAGTCATCCCCCCCAAGAGGGTGGGACGAAGCCCCGTGCCCCTGAAAATAACATGTTCTATAGTTTCCCTTTCGCGGTTGGATACGTCGCACAGAGTGTCTACTTCCTGAAATTTAGCCCTATACGTTTTCGTTCGCAGCACCCCCGTTCTAGCTTCAAACAACAAAGAGCTCCCCACTGAATTATCATACAGCTGTTCCTTCTTTATTTCTTGTTTTTGTGCCCTGTATATTGCTAAAGCTGATTTCCCCTGCATTCTCTCTTCCCACAATTTCCTCTCTGTTTCCTTTGCTCCCTTTTCTTCTGATATGCTCTGATCGGCTCCATCTCGTTGAATGTATTTAAATCTCAGCTTACGTGTTCGGTTTGTCCCCTTACTGTTTAGACTTTTCATATATAGATACTTGTACACTTTCGCTGCCCACCGTGTATTCTCAATTTCAGCTAGTTTTTGTTCAAATTTTACTTTACTGATAGCTTCTCTACTCTCGAAAGATGCCCAACCCATATCATCCTGTACTCCCTCATTTGGTGTATTCCCATGTGCCCCCAATGCCAACCTACCCACACTCCTTTGCTGTATCTCTAAACCTGCCTGAATTTCTGACCTCATACACAATACCGCATTCCCAAATGACAGTCCTGGCGCCATGACTCCCTTCCATACACCCCTAACAACTTCATATCTATTATAGTTCCATAGTGCCCTGTATGGAATATCTTCATGGTCTTTTAGATACCGTCTTCCTTCACTTAACCATACTCCCAGATATTTGTACTTTTCTACGTGTTCTATTAATGTGTCCTGTATCTCCAGGGGCTCCCCCTTCTCGTCGTTGAAAACTATTATACCAGACTTGTCCCTACTAAATTTTAGTCCTAAATTGTCCCCTTCCCTGCTGCAAATTTAATCAGTTCCTGTATTGTCTCACGACTTTCTGATATGAGTACAATGTCGTCTGCATACATTAACCCTGGCAATACTGATTTACTTATGTCCTTCCTCCATGTAAGTGAGGTCAAAACCTAGGTTGCACTGTTCTAACCTCTTTTCCATCTCACTGAAGTATATCATAAAGAGCAGGGGAGACAATGGGCAACCCTGTCTAAGACCTCTTTTTATTGCTGCTGGTCTTGTAGTTTCGGCTTCCCATGTTATAACCACCCTATTCTCCGAATAAACCCGTTCTAGAAACTTAACCATGGTTCCCTCTAGTCCATATCCCTTCAGTAGGTTCCAGAGTTTTTCCTGATTCACATTGGCATATGCCCCTTTGATGTCTAAAAATGCTACTCATAATGGCCTTTGACTTGTCATTGCTATCTCTATGCACTGAGTGATTACGAATAAATTATCATCTAGTCGTCTATCTTTCCTGAAACAGTTTTGAAGCTCCCCTAGAATCTGCTTTCTCTCTGCCCATTCTTCCATTCTTCTTTTTACAATTTGCATAGCTAGTCTGTATATTACTGAAGTTACTGTGATTGGTCGGTATGATTTGATACTGTCTTTGTCTCCCTTGCCCTTATATAATAATCTCATCCTGCTCAATTTCCAGTCACTGGGTACCTCCCCTCCCATAAGTATCTGGTCAATCACCCGCCTTAGTTTCAATTTGCTTGTTTTGCCTAGAACTTTTATCAATGTCTGGTGCAATGTCTGGTGATGGCCATGCCTTGGGTTACTTTCGGGGGATTTTTAAGTCGGTGCTTGCAATCGGCAGCCAAATATCCTAAAAAAAATGTTGACTGATAAAAAAACACAAGACGAGATTTTACTTTGAATATACAAGATATCATCATAATCATGGTTTCTAAAAGAACACGCACAAAATTGTCCCGACAATTTCACTCAGCCGGCAGAACGCGACCTCTCGAATGCTGCCTGCTACATTGAATAGGGAGGACTAGGGGTGTCGCGAACCGGCCGAGGTTCGAGTTCGACGAGGTTCGACTTTTTCGAACTTTTAGTGGAAAGTTCGACGAACCTTGTATTGAGGTTCGACTCGTGTGCGCATGCGCGACAGGCTGGCCAGTTGGCTTCGGATTGGATGCTGATGGCTAAAGGATGAACTAAGGGCAGCGCTGATTAGTTATTTCAATTAATACAGTACAGAAAAATTAAGTTATTAACTTTTTCAGTGATTGGAATTGGTTTCCGTTAATTGCAATTGTTCATAAAATAAAATAACCCTTTGCATAAAAAACAATGCTCCAAACCTAGACATGCCTGTATCATGGTCTGGCCACACTGTCCACAAAGTCGAACCGGTCGAATCTGGTGAAAAGGTCGAAGGTTCGTCGAACCGGTTCGACCCAGTCGAACCCCGAAAGTTCGACCTAAAAATCCGGTTCGACAAAAGTTCGCGACACCCCTAGGGAGGACCCCTTAGGTAGCTGTATAGTGGGTAGTGGGGCCGGAAAGGGAGGGCCCCTTAGGTAGCTGTATAGCTGTATAGTGGGGCCGGAAAGAGTAATTATAAGAGAGATAAAACGAAATAAAATATCCGGAATGACCATTAAAAAAAAAAGATATTGTTAAATTAAGTATTAAAAATAGTACCTTAAGGTGGATGAAAACGTATACTCCAATACTTCAATATGAAATTTAATATTTAGCTAATTATGATCTTACACAAGAATCGTGATCAAGGAAATTCACCCGGCATAAATCAAAGCGCACGGGAAATTTGGCACATTCACCCACTACAAAACACTAATGAGAATGATAAAACTAATGCTAACTATTTGCAATAGTTGCGACAAAGGAAACTAAGCAGAATGTACGTACATAAGAATGCGAAGAAACCTTAACATAGTTACAGAGACACGAAACAGGAGACTAAGAATGGTGAAGCCAGTGATGACAATCTTAAATTAATATTATGGCGAGAGGACTCGCGTTACAATGCAGTTTATCTCGTTCTTTCTGGCACCTTCGCGTTTGCGCATTTAGAGCGTGTTGCAGCGCCGTTTCTTTGCGTGCACTTCATTTTGCGCCGGAAGCAGCGGGTCTGTTCGAAACGGGCCGCGGGCTTTATTGGAAGGACCGCGGTCAACAGCGGGACGGTAGGAGGACTTCCGCGGGCCTGCTATAAAGCAAAGGAGCTCAAACTGGCTGAATTTCGTTGTAATATGACGAGTCCTACGCACGAGCATACAAAAACACATAACCGCCTTTCTAACATACCAAAAAGCTCGCGGCCTGCATTGGCCGAGTAGTGAACGGCTAGCAGAGCTTGGTTTGCGTATAAATAATTAATGAATATACTAGAATTGCGTTGATATACGTATAAGCGACGGGTGATTGATTTCTAGGGGCTGTGTAATACGTCATCACACTGAAGGGTTTCATAGTGCACTACTACTGAAAACACTCGCTTACCTCGGTGAGAAAGTTCTGAAATCGGCATACACCATTAAAATTCATGCCGCGGGTTCGTCATAATAAGGAAGTATTTCAAATATTACCCCATTCCAGTACACACGGCAGACGAAACATCAAGTAGCAATTCGTAGCATAAATACGTCGAGCCTACTTACCCCCGAAAGATCTTCCTGCAAATAAGGTTAGCTAGTTAGAGCTCATACGCTGCAAAGCGAAACCGAACGTAAGAACGCCTCAATACATGGTCAGCGGAATATTTGACGTACCGATCTCGAAATTAGGAAGTAAGACGGCGATAGGATAGAGGGAATATCACGAATCGGGAGCCCAATTTCTGCGGCATCGAATGATTTGCACACCACGTCAAACCTTGGCGACGCTTTTAGGAAGGGCTGCCGTGACTGGGATCCCAGGCGTTTTCGAAGCTCGACTCGGGGAAAAACAACGCTTTTGCGGCGATCGTGGGTTTCCTTACCTCGTCCAAAGACATTGCGAGGTTCTGGAATGGTGTATCCGAGCTCAGAAACAACACAATTCACAAACCGGTCAGGATTTTATGATTTTATAGCAGTAGACAGGAGTTGTCCACTGCGATGGGCTGCCGAAGAATGGACGAATGTTATTAGGGTTCAGTTTGTTTCGATAAGAACCGTGAGAGTTGCGTCGGGTCACTCTCAAACTTTATTGTACGAATTGTACGAATAAGCGCATTTGGTATGGCGGCCATATTCGTCTCATACGAGTTATAAAGTTTAGCAGTAGGGTCGTCAGAGACGAATAAACGAACGCAAAAGAAAAACGCTAACAATATTTTAATAATATATTTAGTTATATATATATTTATAAATTGTTTAACAATAATTAAGGACAAATATATTGCTTTCTGAGCTTGTTTCTCTTGGCTGCTTCACAAAATAAATCCTGTGGTTTTGGGGTTTTCGGCATTTCTGGCGGATCATCGTGCGTCGTCTAGCAACGACGAGCCTTTTTCTCGGACGCCGTCGCCGAAAGAGGAATATTCTGAAATGGTAATGTAATTTTCTATCCGTTTTAATCGTATTAAATCGTTAGATAATCCCATAAATTTCCACAATGAGTCGAAATTAGGCTTTTTACCTTACCGTTTAATATTCTAAGTGTCTACACACGTTTGTTTTACGCTTCGTTGTAATGTTGCGTGCGCTGTGTGCGTCCATTTCAGGCCAAGCGTACGAAGAAGGTTGGGATCGTGGGAAAGTACGGCACCAGGTATGGTGCCTCCCTCAGGAAAATGGCCAAGAAAATTGAAATTACGCAGCACGCAAAGTACACCTGCACTTTCTGCGGAAAGGTAAGCGTGCTGTCCACTTCGTTCTCACTTGTCGAGCGCATCTCATGGTTGATATGACACTTGCCCGGCTACATCGTTTCTATTTCTCAAACTTTAACAGGAAACCATGAAGCGTACCTGCGTTGGAATCTGGAAGTGTCGGTCGTGCGCGAAAACGGTGGCCGGAGGCGCCTACGTCTACAGGTGAGTCTACTCTCCAAACTACAACTATGCTTTAACGCTGAACCTTTTCCTGGCCTGTTACGATAAGGATTGAGTCGGCGTTAATGTCATTTAATAACATTAAACAGTAGAAATAAGGTAAGCAGCTAGGTCGTACGCAGAATGCTCGATGTGTTTACGAAATTTGCGTGTACTGTGCCACTCGTCATTTATATTTGATAGTGCCACTTGGCGCATGCACATAACCCGAGCTATCCCGGCACGAGACTCCGTGGAAGCTTGCTGGTGACATAGGTAATCTCTGACAGGGCACAGATATTGCAGAGCAGGGTCGCAGTCGCTGTGCCGATTGCATCACTGTGCTCCAAATTCCTTATGTGCATCTGATACAAAACTTAAAAGGACCAGGTGTTAGTGGTCAATGAAGACCCTTCTCCTAATAGAAGCGTGCGACAAGACACTGGAGCCGTAGTGCGGCTTCTAGCAGAAGCATTTTGCATAGACATAGACATTGTCTGTAGCTGCTGATCTTAGTTTCCAATCAATGTCAACCTACCTGAGCACAGCGCTGTACAAAATGTACAAAATGGGGCAACAGTTGGCACTAACCTTTTTACACAAGGCCCGGGGATTGAGAACACAAATCCTTTCCATCCACTGGTAAAAACAGCCACAATCGTCTCAATCCCATTATGTCCACTCGATCCGCCAGCGAGCGAAGAGTAATAGGATGATAAGGCGAAAAATATACTTCTCACATAGGTTTTATGGGTTAACAGCACTGGTCAATGTCGCCCCGTAATGATTTCTGGACCACCGGACACACTAGTGCTTCTGTTGTGCCGTCGCCGCTGCTCACAACTGCAGAGGTCAATATTGAACTTGAGTTCCAAACGACTCCTGCAGGTTGAATGCCATGAGAACACCTACAGAGTAATGCAGGGTATGGATAGGTCTTTGGATGTCAAGGTAATAAACCTTTGTTCCGGAGCAAGATCGAGAATCATATGCACCCGCAAGCCGAGACGCTGCGGGTGCATAAGGGGTCTGGGCAGGGAGCGCATCACTACGGGAGTAACACAGACTGTGTCGTCAGCGTTGCCAACCAGCTGCCAATGCGGAATGGCGTGCCCCCTTTAGGTGTTGCAAGCTGCCAATACAAGTGGGGTTCCAGTTTGAAGAATATTTGCTGTTGCAATTATTCTTCTTTGGTTTTATTTGAGAGCTCCACGCAAAAAATTAGTCCGGGACACTTACGATTAGTCTTTATATCATTGGGTCAGCAGTCCTGAGAACTGTTGACCCGATGATGTATGGAGATTGTTAACATTCCTTCAGGATAGTCAGTCAGTACTGCTGCATTTCTGGGTCGTGACGTAAGCGAGTCTATCATGTGGTAACGGTAAGCGGGTTTAGATAAGAGTTGAAGCCACATTCTGGAGATTATTTTTAACTATTCACATTTCAAAAAGTTTTGTGTCTTGTTTCTGCATCAATAATATTTGTGGCACTAGGTCAGGTGAAAGTTAATCTGCCATGTGGGGAAGGTCATGAGGCAGGAGAGTCAATGGGCACATTAAGTCTACTGTTCGAGTTTCATACTCCGAGTGCAACAACTAAACAACGCATGGAGTACAGGGTGCGACACACTGAGACTATCGACAAGCCACAAACTTCTTCCGACCGCACCGTTATGACAAACCTGGCATTCAGTAGATACGGGTGGCAGAAGCCGAAATTATTTGGAAGATGAATTAAGGTCTGTATGGAGTGGCAGACTGTAAAGTAAAGGGACGGTGATGTTGTGGAGCTTTTACAAATGTTTTAATATTCCTGAAAGATCTTAAGACTCGCTTTGAGCATGTATGCGGAAAGTAACCTTGACCAATTGCTGTGTATTGACCATGCATGCTGTTCAGACTTAAAAGAAAGACAACATTCTTGAACCCACTTGTCGACACAGAAAACTCAAACTTGTTGGATGTTCCGTAATTCCGTCTTGGCTTTCAAATCAAATCGTTTTTTCCTGCTGGATTAAGCACTATTCAACTGAAAAGGAGCAGCGGTACGCGAGTGCCCTTCGTCTCGAGAATGTTTCTGTCAGCGTAGCCATCTTGTTTGCGAACGTGACGTCGCGGAGTGCGAAGAAGTCACTCGCGCTCGAAGAAATACTCTGCACGAAGAGTGCTCGAGTGCCAGCCTCCGGCGGCGCTCCTGTTCATTTAGTGAACGGAGTGCCAACCTCTCGCTCTCCTGAGCACAGACCTAATGCGCCCAGAAGCTGTCGTGGATAAGGGCAAAAGCTACTCTTAGCTTTGAAAGAACCAGGCAGGGGAGTCATTTAGGTGCTATACTTCGTCTCATCCTACGATGGACTAAAGGCAAAAGCCACGGGCCGCCAGGGCCTATCACGTTCCACGCTACACTATGACACGCTTAACATTGATTAGGGGTGGACGAGTAATGCTCGAATCCAAAAGCATCGCATCATTTCTCTAGCTTCGACGCTGCAAAGAGCCTATATGTCGTGGTGTCGTGGCTTTCTATGTACAACTGCTGAGTCACTCAGTGCTCTTCGATTCGAACCACTGTCCACCCGCCCCCTTATCAGTGATCCGAGAGAGAGAGACGCGGGCACCGATACGTTCATTGAAGCGAGATGCCGCACAATTTTTAAGGGACTCGTGATTGGATCTGGCGGTCCGTAGCTTTTGCCTTTAGTCCATCGTAGGGTGAGACGGAGTGTAGCTCCTTTGTAAAGTATTTAATATGCCTTAACACCAGAAAAAAAGTCGTTGCCAAACCCTACTCAACTCTCTCCTTCACTTGTGATGGGAAGACAGCATTGAGCTCAGCCGCGGCACGTCGGCAATAAATGCGTCTTGCAAAAGCTGTCTCATCACAACCACTATAGTCCACGTGCATATGTTGTTTTGTTGATCTCGGCGGCTCATCACATTTGATGTTCCACTGCTAATACTTGCTCATCTGGTTGTCATTCAGTCATTGGCTAGCTGGGATGTCGTTTGGTGAGTTGGTTGAATCTTTTGAGGGAACAAACAGATCAACTGGTCCCAGATAGACTTTGAAGATATGTGCAGTGATGTGATTGCTGCCCCAAGGGGCTAACCCTGCTACATCCTGCTACATTTTGCCAAAATATGGGTAATCTGCGCCAAACCTGCGCCAAAAAACCAATTTCGGTCGCCTTTAAAAACCGAAACTAAACTGAGTGCCGTAATCGAGCATGTGTGGGTTATGTGGCGCAAGCGACCGCCCGACACAAAGTACCCTGCTTCAATCGTCCATCCGGTCTTGCATGGTTTTCCCGGCGTCTCGCGTCCTCGTCATGTCGTCGGTCTCGTCTCGTTGTTTTTTTTTTTAAACATTTTCAACGATAGACGCGGCTGTGTGCGGACGTTCTGACGCTAGCATGCCGCGTACCAGCCATGCCGTCATGCTGTGAAACGAAACCACGTTTTTGCACGGCAGGAGTTACTTTGTGAGCTGAAGCACTCGCTCCTGAAAGCAACGGCCGTGGGAAAACTATTTGGTCCCTGTATTTTAGTCACTGTGGCCGCGCGACGTTGGGTCTAGCCGTCTCCGCATCGCTGCAGATATGGCGCTTTCTAAAATGAAACATAAGTACCGCCGCATGTTCATCAACATTCCTTGTCTTGTTTTAATCATACGTTACTAAAAAAAATCCCTCTTTAACTCAGACTGTTGTGTCGAAGTATTGATTAACTAGGTTTCACTCGGTGGGCTTTCTTTCGAGAGGTACCCCAGTCCGTGAAATATCTGCCGCGAAAGAAAGTTGGTGAAGAGAAGTAAGCAAAAGCAAAGAAGCAGGCACGTAGCCAGGGGGGTGTCCCATGGCGGGTTTACTACTGTTTAGAGAATGCCATTTCATCGAAGCACGTTTTAGAGAATGAGCACGTTTTATCGAAGCACGGTTTAGAGAAAGCAGAGCCTCAGTTTAGAGAAACGCCGTTTATCGAAAAGGGGACGCTTTTTTAAAAGAGGCTTTCCTACTTCTCGCGTGTATCGCTGGTCCGCGTGTTAAGCCATGCCCCCCGCTGCGCTCCCGCTGCTTCGCGGCGGCAGTCTGCGGTGGCTCATTACAAAAATGTTAACTCACCCGATTTACCCGTACACGCCGCTTCGCGGCGGCCGAATTCGCTAAAAGGAGGCTGATCGCCATTTTCTCTAAACTGGGTTCTCTATAAAGGCATTCGATAAACTGGGGTCGGTAAAACGGCGTTCGCTAAAACAAGCTTCTCTAAACCGCATGCCTCCCCCTCCCTCCCCCCCGAAATCTTCCATTTTGCTGTGACCTCCTCTCCCCCCTCCCCCTCATACAGCATCTTGTCATGCCCCCCCCCCCCCGAAGCAAAATTCTGGCTATGTGCCTCCAAAGAAGGCAATCTCTGCACGCTGAACCCGCACAGCGCGCTTGTTTGTCTCGAGTTCAGTCCTTGTGCAAAGCGCTGCAAGAACTTTCTGACCCTGGCTCGCGATGTCTTGCATCAATGCGCTCAGGTTCTTTTTTGTGTGTTTAGCTTGTACTTTCTTTTGTTGGCCTGGCAAGCACACACCACTGGACTGTTTTTTCTCGTATGCTCAACAGTTACATTTTACATGCAACTTTGGGGATCAGTTGGTGGCGGAGTGGAGTGGCATGGTTTCGGTTTAACTCGAGCAGCCGTTGTCTCCGCTCGCGCGACGAAGCACTTGCAACTGCAAGCCTGCCAAAGTTGCCCTCACGTGCGTGCGAACATGATTGCACGACAGAGGCACCAGCCGGGACGCTTGCAATTCATGTTTTATGTTTGCTTACTTTTGACGAAAATCTGGCACGTCGGGAACCAGTAAAACTGTGGCGAGCGGTTTTTGGGAATTGCTCGGCAGTGCCCACAGCACTGTACACTTGTGGGATGTCTCAGCAGTAAAAACACAAGCAGTTAGTTTCCGTCACATGTCACATCAGAACACAGCACAGCACAAAGTGCCTTTTGTTTGTACAGCACTTAAAACAATTATTTTAATTTTTTATAAGAATATCTGCTTCAAAAGCCACTTTTGCTGCTCTGAAACACTGTCTTGGCTGCCCCGAAAGCCACTTTTGCTGCTCCAAAACACTGTTTTGGTTGCTCCAAAGGCCACATTTGCTGCTCCAAAACACTGTTTTGGCCGCTCCGAAAGGTGCTCCAAAATGGCTTAGGCCAATCACATCACTGTATGTAGAACAGTGCTGCCAGATTTAAAAGCGTTTGCTCCATTTTTGGTTGAATGTAAAATATTTTGAAACTTGCTAAATTTTGTGTTGAAACACTAATTTCTTGTTCATAAGTATTTATGCCTTTTCAAAACAATAAAATTGTGTCTGGAAAGAACTCTAGGATCTTGATGTAGATAAATATGCTAATTTTTATTATAAATAAAATGTTTCTAGGTTTCCAATTCCATAATTGCTGGTAGTGCAGGCTACCGACCAGTAATAAAGTAGAGCTATTTTGTATTTAGTAGCTTGTTGGAGTATGCTCTATAGTTTCAGCTTCTAGGAACTTTTGTTAGATTCTAACCCATGATTGAAAGAGAGAGAGAGAGCATACTTCATTCGTTTCCATCTAGAGCTGTTAGAGGTAACCACAGTTTGAACAAACACCCTGAATAAAGGTAGTCTATATTTATACTCAGTCCTCTGCTGGGGCATGACAGACGCCGTTTGTAGGTTTGGCACATGAAGGCACAACATTTACTTTATGCTTACGAAAAGTAAGCCACCCACAAAACATGATCTTTGTTACAATGTAGTCGACATGCTTGTGATTAATGAACTCTGGCCGTTTCACACTTGCAATATTGTAAACAAATCGCTTGTTCGCACGGATGTAAGGTCCGTTTCATTACGCAGAGTCTGTCATTAAAATTTTATTGATGACTTCATGTAACAAGTTTGCTGATATAATAGGTGAATGGTGTTTTCTCTGCTTGGAGTTCACGGTTCCTTTTTTTTTTTTCCTTTTGCTTGTCGTTACAGCACCACTGCTGCCGCAACTGTCAGGAGTTCCGTGAGGCGTCTCAGGGAGACGAGGCAGCAGTGATCCGGTTCCGTGTAAAAACAAATAAACATCAAAAGCACACTCATCTAAGTCTTGTGCGTGTCATGCTTGTGGGATAGTGGAATGAGAACACTGAAGAAAAGGCAGACACATGACTATGGGGAAAGGAAACTGCAATCAGTAGTCACTGTCATGTGGAGCATTTGCACCACTTGGCAATGGTGATTTGAATGTGTGGGTTCGGTAGTGCACAACCTCTGAGGCAGATTGTGGAAGTGGTGTAGGTCAACTTGTACCATCAGATTTCCTTTGCTAGTGGCACAGACTGCACCATTCAAGTGTTCAGAAATCGGTGGCCAAGCATGCAAGTTTTGGAAGGTGAGTAAGCGGGTGCCATACATGCCACCACTAAAATGGCACTAGCCAGGAGCCCTTTTTCATGGAAGTCTATGTGCATGCCATTTTGGTGTTGCTATCTTCTGGAGATAACTCATAAGTCTACGAAGTTAAATGGAGATGTTAGTAATGAGAGCACATTGAAATATACTTGGTTTTTTTTGTTTCGTTTTTTTTTTTCTTCTTTGTGATGCCACTGCAAGAAATGGCTGCAAGGCAAAATGCCAACGTGAGGCCCTCCAGGAACTGGGTTCAAATCTTGGACTCTGTATCTGCAATTGGAGACATACTTGCAGCTATGTAGATGCAAGTTTCTGTATGCTCATGGATTCGTGCAGGTGTCTGAGGCTAACTGTGCTTGGCAGAAATTGGGAAGTGGTGAAAAAAGTTCTGCAGCCTCAAGTTAATGCAAGGATGCAGGCGAGCTGGAGCTAGTTAAGTGACATTTTTGAACCCTTTTTGGAGATTCGTGTTGTCCTGTCCTGTTTCCCCACTCTCCAAGGTTAAAAAATGATCTGCACCCGACATTTGTCCCGGAGGCTGGTATGCATCATGTAAGAATAATAGCAAAACTAGGAGAAGACGCACGGAATTTGAAAATTTTGGCACCTTGTCAGCTAGATGGAATAGTAGATTGTTTGCTGAATTCCCAAGCACCCGGGCCCATACTCCTGAATATGCATTGTGTAGAGCTGTCTTATCACTTAAAATTTCTTGTTAATGTCGGCGTTTTTTACGCTGCATGCAATCCACCCTTCAACTTGGCCGAGTTGCAAAAATCTTTTAAAATATTATCATTCCTGTGATTGTTGTTTTAGCAGGAATTGCTTAAAAAGCCGTCAATTCACAACCAAAACCAGCATTTAAAGTCGGCGGAACTGTTTATAGCATTTTAGCATTATCCAAGTTAATATCGGCGTCTTTGAAGCTGTACGAGTATGATCATTATGCAAGAGATTTCTGCAGCTCAGCCAGATTGAAGGGTGGATTGCATGCACAGTATCAAAAACGCTGACATTGGCGAGAAATTTTAAAAGTGATATGACAAGTCTTTGCAATCTACACAACGCTTATTAGGATGACTCCGGATGTGTAAGCATCGAATTGGTGAAAATTACCGATCACGAGGGAACTGTAGGAACACCACTCCCATGATTCCCTAAGTGCAGGTCGTGACGCATTCGGGATTTAGCAAGTGGTCTATTCAACTATACAACCCCTGTCACAGAGGAATTTTCAATTAAATGTGGACTGGAGGCAGCCGAAGAATTCGCGAGCAGTTTTTGCCGAGTGGAATGTGGCAGAGTTTCAAGGGCTATAATTTTCAAAACTACCGAGCATTTAAGTTACACCAATGGCTCCAACACTAAATTTCATCTGTATATTTTCTAAAAACAATTTCACTTAGTTACATCTTTTTTTTTCTTTCTAGTGGTGTTTTTTCACTTATGTGAATCTGCCCTTTGGGTGAAGAAGAGGACCGTGCCCAATGTCGGCTGCAAGTAAAAATGTAGCCGAGCCAATACCACCTAGAAGGCAAAGTCTGCACCTTTCCCCCGCAAAATGTAATGACTGGCGGATTCATCCAGTGCCGCCTAGCTTGCACTAGCATTGCTGCAAGCGCGTCTTGCAGCATCTCACAGAGACGCTCGTTGCACTCGTTTACAGCATTCGTAGGCCGAGATGCAGGATCAACATTGTCCCCTAGTCGAGCATCGCAGACAGTGGCATACGAACTTGTTTTTGAGTGGGGGGCAAACCAGACACCCCCCCCCAGGGCTGCGGGGCGGTGCCCTTGGTATCCCTTGGGTGCCGTCGGCCAGTGTTTGCCCTGCCCAGTGGCGGCTGTTTCAGGGGGGGGGGGGAGTGGGCGCAAAACACATGCCTTGCCCCCCCTCCCTGAGAAATGGGGGGGCAAGTGCCCCCCTTGGCCCCCCGGTTGGTACGCCCATGATTGCAGATATGGAGCACCTGCGATGTGCCAGCCCAGTCACTTTATTTGCACATCTACACATCTATTCTTTTAACACGTATCAGACTAAAGGCCCGTTCACAAAGTAGTTCTTTTGTATGTAGCGGGAGCTTGCATCGAGCTGCAACGATTTGTTGCCATGGTAACTTCCTGCTGCACCGCAATGCAGTCGGACGCCACGCTGCAAGCGGGCCTTCTTTAGAAACGACGGTGAAACTGCCGATGCATTAAAATGCGCTAGTGGGAACTCGCACGCCTGTCGTAGTAATTCCAGAGATGCTCATTTGTTTAATGCCTGCACTCGGCGTACACTGTTCGATTAGATTTACGAAAGCAACCCATTTTGAGGCGCATACTGCAAGTACTTCCTGCATAGGTGCTGCCTAGTGCACATAAATTGAACGAGCCTTACGTGTATACTCCACTCTGACAGCAGTTGACACTACGATTTGATGGACCAAGCAGCCCTAAAGGTACATTGTCACGGCACTCCTCTTTAAGCGTTTCCTGTCGCCGACTAACCAATTGCGCAGAGAGTGCACCGCGATCCTGCACTTTTTCTTGTGCGCAATTGGTTCAGCTCGTAATAGCAGACCCACAAAGACAACGAACATTGTGACGATGGACTTTTGGCACTGCTTGATTGGCACCGTCGGATAGTAGCAATTTGCTGCGGTCGGACTTGAAGCGAAACGGAGTCTAGTTGAGTCACGCTCTGATCGATGTTTTACAAACCTTTAAAAGCGAGGGGACATTTTTCGGCTGTTTCATGCTCAAAGTTCTACCACGGTAAATTACGGCAGAAGCGCCCACTATTAACATTTCCCAAACGGACGAGCGCCCATGTCTAGATTAACCCAGTTTTCACTGAAAGTTGGCTGGGCACTCCTCCGGTACTTTACGGTAGTCGAGGCCCAACAGCGAGCCGCATGCGGAGCCCTTCTACTCCAAGATTTGAGCGTGCATGAATAATGGCTCGGGACGGTGCTACGTTAGGCTGTACTTGCATGAAGAGCTGCGTGCGCTTGCCGAAAAATTTTTCTGCGAGGATTCCCAGCCTGGCAGGTTTTCGGCAAACTTATATTGCACGGTAGGAAGTTTGTCGCTCATCATAGAACTTCACCAAAAGTCACAGGTGACCTCTAAGCTTCATTTGGCATGCAGCACCCAACAGCGGCTTTTTTTTATAAATACCACATACCGTTTGGACACTATATTACTGCAACGCACTGTCCGGCAGCTAATGAGTCTTGAAAGTAAAAAAGCAAACAATGAAAGTCTTTCATTTTATTCTCGATTTATGTACAAGGCACTGAAAAATGGGGTCAATTTGAGGATTACTACATGATTTAAGTGTCCTGTTGCCCAACCAGACTTGCATGACAAAACAAAGGGACTTTTCCGAAGAACTTGCCTTTCGACACAGTTTGCAGGCTCCACCAATGTTCCAAATAGTGTTTCTAGAATCACACAAACGTCCCTGTGAAACACACTCACTGGAAAATAGTGCTGCACACACCGACAAATCGCAACTGAGATTCTCTGGAAATGCTCCTGGCGCTATGCTATGGCTTTAAAAAAAAAATAAAAAATATTTGGTGACTTTCAGACAAAAGATAAAAAATAGAATGTGCACAACTGACAATGTGGCCATAATTAATACAGTTTTGTTCTGACTAGTGTGCACTAGGAAATGGCAACAAAACGATGAACAACTGAAAGAGAAATTAAGTTATCTCGAGAAAACTGTGTTGCATAGGGAAAAATTTGCCTGTAGAGCTGTGATCTTTTATAGCTTGAGTTGGCAACCCGACATGTCTCCAGAGGTGCTCGTTTGTTTGAGATTTTTAGACTTGCAGGACAAAAACGTGCAGTGTTTCCGGGTCACAGATGCCACCAAGCCGTGCGTGCCATTCCAGACAAAAAAAACACCACTTACAGGAGTCTGCCTGTCTATTGGAAGTCTTGTGAGCAGGAGTCTGCCACGCCTGGCAACACTTTCTCATTTTGCGACACTTTGGAAAGACGCAGAAAAACAGAACAAAACTGTGTTACAGCGCTAGACTAGGCGATGCCATCAGCACTATACAGTCCTCCATAAAACAAGCGAACACGACATTTCCCTAAACACTACACTCCGTGAAGTACCGCTTTCAGTACAGTAATAGACGCACAGCTTATGAACAAAGCCAGCACCTACACTTTCCCACGGAGTACATGGATAGCCAATCGTCGCATTCTACAGACTTGCAGGACACTTGCGCGGAGAGCCATTGTCTCTACCACATTATTTACAGTTTCTTATGTAGAACACGATCGATGACTATGTGTGCTCTGCAGAAAAGTAGACGTGCAGGTCTTGTCTACAAACAGTGCATCTATTACTCAAGTAAGTATGGTACTCATCTCATTCTTCCAAAGTCTTGGTATCGATGCATTTTTTCAAGCTTTTACCTGAACAAAGTATGTTGCAGTATGTTCTGAAAGGATTACAAGAATAGCATCACACTGCTGCGCAGTTTGCTGGGAACCAGATTTGAGCATGCAAGTTAGAGTGAGTCACACATTGCAGATTGTAAGAAGGAATGTCAGAACACCCCACAATCTATGTGCCATTCGGCAAAAAGAAGTCTACAGCAGTGTTTCAAAAGTCGGGTGTGCTGAAGCAGTCGCAAGCGGCTGGCAATCACAAGCAAGTTTGTGTTTTGGGCATTGTGCAATTAAGCACTAGAGACAAAAATGTGAAATTTAGGAGCTAATATCTAATCGAGCAACTTGTGGAGGAAGTTTGCTTGTAATCTGAAAGCTAAGATGAGGGCAGGCAAGCTAGGAAAAAAAGAACAGTAAGCATCCTAAAGCATAAAATAATTGGTAGGAAAAAGAAATCAGAAGTGGAGAACATAGGTAAATTCACCCGTAAGAACATAAAGGACCAGTACCTCAGGCCAAGGTCAAACCCAGTCAGATAGTTTTATTCTTTGTAAAATTTTGATTATCTGCACATCTAACAGAAAGTTAGCGCAGAAGGCTGACTCAGTTGCTTCCAGGAATAAGCCACAAGCAACAGAAATAAAATAAAAAAAAGGTGAGCATTAATGACATTCCATAAAACTTTCCCACGTTCACGATTTCTCAGAAAAAAACTTCAAATGATTATAATAATGTGTACCCCCCACCCCAAAAAAAAAAAAGCAACTGCAACTATATAAACATATACGCATGTTTAAAATTAATAAAATTTCTCGCACCATCGTCCAAAGGGACCAACAAATGTACCGAGAAAAACAAGGCAAAACAAAAATCACAGATGCTCTACATGGGCTCCTTAAGCCAGCATGAATTTAAAAAACAAAAAAACCCAGCCACACAACTCTATGGGAGAAAAACAGTCACAAAACTATCCCTAGGCCACTTCACTAGGGACTATGCATACCTAAAATGCAGTCTCTTCCCCTTCAAAATACTGACGTCTTGTAACGCGTGTAAGTCGAATAAATATACACAGATGACTCGATGGAACTTAACTTAGGTACAAGTGGAGGCAATGTGAGAACCAGCACATTACTGGTCCACTTGTACTGCTGCCCACAACTCGGGCCTAGAGAGCAGCGCACATTAGGGGCAACGGCACACCATGTACAAAAGTCTGCTCAGGCAGACGTGGCTCTCTCCATGTGCAGTGAAGTACAGTGCAGGTGAAAGTTTCCATTCTTACAAGGCCAAGACAAGTCCGACCCCTTTGACGCTTGCCAAAGTAGCCAGAAAGATGGGTCTCTCGAGGTAAAGCTCCTCTCAATCTGCGAGAGCGGTAGAAACACTGGCCCTTCTTGATAGATGTTTGTTGAATGTTAGTGGGGGTGGTAAAAGACCGTTGTTCAAACAACCGAGTACGAAAGGACAGGTCATGCTTGCAAGGTGCAGTTGTGCCAGGGATTGCACCGTGGTGAAAAAGCAGCATCTTTCATGTTCTAGCTGCACACCTAAAGAGGTGCCCACACCTGCCGCAAGCCAAGTTTTAGACAGAGCACGCTTGTTTGTCAAAACGGGAGGGATGAGGGTGCAGGTGTCGTTAAAACGTTTTAAAGGTGCAATGAAACATAAAGTCAGGTCTCTCCCAGCATTAATGCAATGCAGATACGCCACAAAACTTCAAACTACTAATTCATTGCGTTACGCTTGGGCTACGTGTCACTGCGCAGATACGAATCAAACCACTTTCCACCCGGTAAAATGTTTCCAGGCTACACAGTTTTATCTCGTCCTTTCGACGAAACTCCTACACAAGCGCGACGGAACGGATAAAAAATCTCGCACCTAGCGAGGTAGGGCTACGGCATGTTAAACATGCAATGCAACAACGTAAAGATTTTTTTAAAAAATCGGGAACGAAGGATTTAAAATGAGCGTCCTAGGGCAAATCCGTCACGAGAAAACACCCGAAAGGTGCAAAACAAACACCTTCGAATCACGAGCACACGACAACTGTCCCGACTCCTCACCGACACCGTCAAACAGACACAGACCACAAGACACTTCCCCTTCTCCCCCTCGAGAACCCAACCCCTCTCCCATGCTAAGGGCAGACTCTAAAAGATGGGCGACTTTGAACGAGACGCGTCATCACGTTGACGGTAGGTCGCGCGTGTCCACCACCTCGTATTCGTCAATGTCGATGTCACTACCTTGCGAGCTGTGCCGGGAGGGACGCTGGGGCGGCCCCACGGCCAGCGGCCTGGACTGGGACGCCTCGGGACGTCCGCGGGAGAGCGTGACGCGCCTCCCAAAGTCGGCTCCGATCGTGGCGGCCTCTTCCGACGCTTCTGATTCAGAGCTCGACTGGCGGAAGTGCGAGGCCACAAAGTGGATGCCGTTGATGACGTTTGCCAAGGTGTCGTCGTTGTTGTTTGCGGGCGCGGGAGGGAGGGCGTCGGTCAACGAAGGCATGGTGCTCATGTCGGGGAGGAAGCTGTCCATGCTGTCTTCGTCGAAGTCCGGAAAGCTGCCCAGGCCCTCCGACAGCCGGGTTTCTTCTTCTGCGGGAAGCGTCGAGGGAAGGCTTTTAGGCGTGCGAATGGGAAGCGGGGTTTCATGCTGCGTACGCGGTGTACGACGCGAGTGAAACAAACTCGTGGAGGACAGATCTGAAGCGTCTCTCTGTGCACCATAACGTAAAATACCGAGCATCCGCACATTCCCTATTAAGTGCCCACCCCAAAATTTGCAACATCTGAAAAAATATGCACAGTAGATATATAGGTAAACGTAATGACCTAACAAGCGCTTATTCCCCAATTTTCGCGATTATTTTCATATTTTGAGTGGGCGCTTGCTCGGTATTTTACGGTAAATCTTTTTAGGTCTTTTGGCAACCACAGCCATTGTTGAATGAAACAGCCCTCCAAATGACAAATCTGTAATTAACCTAGCCTACTTTTGTGACTTTTCCCTCATGTATTTTGCTACAATCAAAATTTTGTAGTGTTCCTCATTTCGTTAGTTTTTGTATTGAAAGCCTCCGCTCCATTTGTCGGGAAAGGGCCACAAAGGGGTAGCCATTAAATCTAGTAAATCTCTACAATATTACAGTTAATCTTGATTAGTCGAAGTCGGCTTCCCAACAAAATTCTTACCACGTCAATGTTTACATTATAAAACTAATTTCTCTCAAAAGCTTCATTACAAAAAAAACTTGTTCCTGATACACAATTTTTTTCAAAGGCTGTGTACAAAGTCACAGGACCTAGATAAGTTTTCTGAGCAACACATACGCAATCACTACCATGAACAGGCAGAACTCCAATAGACCCTTTGCAAAAATCCCAAAAGCCCGTGCGCGCCGCACGACGAATAACGGGAGTACTTGGTACGCTCCTCCTATCGTCTTTCCTTCTGCTACCACATGGCATACGCGAGCAGGCGCAGGTTACCACAGTAACAACATTCAAGCACCCCAGAGCCGAGCAGTCGAGTCGGATCGTTGGACGAGCGCACGGGGGAGAGGGTCTGCCGCTTTTTTCATCCCTCTCCTTTGTACCGCACCGCCTCTGTCGTCTGCAGTGCCAACGCTTTGTCTAACCTAGTCGAACCCTGCCACGGTCGCGGTGCAAAATAAGTGGATTCTGTGACACTCAATTTCTAAGTGAGAGTTAAAAATAAAGAAAATAAACTGTTTCTCTCAACCTGCACCACCTGACGGTGCAAGACGTGAAGGTAAGTTACGACCAATAACGTATTCAAATCACCTTTAGTGATGCATTTACGCTGCCACTGATACGGCACGCCGCCAACGACGTACGACATTCCAGCGGATGGGCAGAATGGCGGATGGATGCGACAACTGCTAACGGTAGCTGCCACGACGTGCGCGCATTTGCGGAGGCACAACGAGAAAGTGCATGATCTGGACCGAGGGTTCCCGAAATTCCCTGCCGCCGTGGCGCTGTACGTTTTGCAACAGGGCTATTGTCTCCGCAACACCATGTAGCTGAAAAAATTAACCCTAAAATTCCGGAAGAAATTTTGGACATGGTGCAGGCAATCGAATCTTGTACACCATACAATGTACAACACATCTAGCTCAAATCTTATAGCTTGTGCAGGTTCACATTAAATTGAGCTCTACCACCAGAGCTGATGCTCACTATAACACATTGCACGAGTTAACCCATCCTAACTTCCAAGTCTTCACTACATGCACACCTGTACTCTTGAGATAGCCCATCCAAGTTTCAACTTGTTTCTGCTATGCGCACACCTTTATTCTATAAAGGCATATTATATTTTACTCAAATATACTAATATAACCTCGTCTCTTCCAACCAATGCTAGTATTTCTTCTTTTTTTTTTTGCACAGCTTGCGCAAACTCAATTGCCGCAATTTCTGGAAGGACAGCAGCGAACAAGGAGGCACGGATTACCCCTGGACTCAAAACGGCGACCTACACGGGGATTCCCAACCTTACGTCGAAGGAGGCTCTGAACTCCTGTGCAGATCTCATTCTCAACCTCTTCCAAACTCCTTGCCGATTTTCTCTCCGCAAGCCCCTCGGCAAAGTAAACGTGTCGGCTTTGGCAACCGAAAAAGGGAACGTCAGATACCGGTAAACATGCTCGGCTGCAGACTAGGGTTCGGATCACAATACCTGGAGCGCCTCTCCAACCGGCGTGTTTGCTACATCTTTAAAAGTGGTTCTTCGATTTCCGCCTGATGAAGTCATTAAGTGTCATGCCGTTGTCTGTTGCAAACCCGGTGGCGGCACAGAAGCAGAGGTAGATGCGGCACAGCCCCGTTCTGCTGCAGGTTGCGCCACAGCCAGGGCCAGTTTGCTCGAAGCTGGTCAACTTTAACCACAGCAGAAAGTTAAGCGCACTTCCCTTCGAGGAGGAATTTTAGGTCACGTGATTGGCAGAGTAAGAACGGCAGGGAAACATGGCGGTGCCCCTGCGAGCGAGCATCGCTCGCTTTAGAACTAATAGGTCTTAGTAGCTGCAATATCGGGCACGTTAGTCAGCAATGAATGGTGCAGGAGGCTTTCGCTTTGCCTTACCTCACTTAAACAGCAAAGCATGAGCAATGATCTCGCCCCATTTTTTAGATAGTCTTCTGATTCTGGCCATTCGTAAGCCTAAATGAATGCCGTAATTGTTGATGTGGCAACGTTTTTGGGATACTAGTGGATTGCCTTGACTCAATCGGCCTGGCATTGATAGCACGCAGAAGCAGACCTTTTGCTGAATTACCCGAGCACTGAGGAGCATGCTACGAGTGTAGTTACACGCACAGCTTGTGCTGGCGTCTGCAGTAGTAACTGTTCTCTAACAAATTTTATCTTGCACGTGCGTTCGTCAAAGCCTTGCTATGGTTATTTACTTCGAATATTTTATATGGGCCCATAGAATTACATTTTCGGCATGCTCCTTGATGCTCGGGTAATTTAGTAATATGTCTATTTTGACTGGAGCCAAATTACACTGTTATTAATTTATGAAGTTTTTATATAGAGTTTTTGCAGGCTATTTAACCGTGCTGCCGGTATGCCACCCGCCTTTCACTGCTCACTTCTTCCTCATTGTTTTAAAGACTGAACTTCGTCGTCCTCTTTCGAACTTAGAAGGAAATTTCAACGAGGCTCGTCTCCACTTCTGACAGCCAAACATTGAGCAATTTTCCAAACAACAGTTAATTTAGTTTTACCTTACCCGTTATCTGTACCACAAACAACTAAAAGTGTTTCTTAAGCCCAAATATATGCCGCACTGCGTCGCAGAAACCCGGCGGCACGCATTCTTGGGTCCTCCCCTTTTCGGGAACTTTTCCACGGAAGCCACTTATATTTGCTACAACCAGCAGGTGACACCAGCTAACACCCCATAGCAAAACGTAGACCTATCGCTCATCTAGCCCTTGTCAAACTTGGCTAGGTACCTGTAGGTACCTAAAAAGGGAAGGGCGGTTAACTTTTTGCCGCGGTTAAAGATAACTGGCTTCGAGCATATGGACCCAGTCAGTCGACAAAAACCAAAGCAGACGCAAGCTGGGACGCCATGACGATGGTGACCCTCGCATCCCCTCCCCCTTTTTGACGGAATTTATACGACCAACCGCCGAGACCGCGACGTCCGACAACGTGACACACCGGCTTCTGCGACCGTCCCCTTCGGGACTGCTTTGGAAGGCCGGCCGGGACGGGACGGCAAACGCGACGGCAGAGGACGCGTTTTGGGTGCCATAGTTTGGACTGCAATGGGGCACGAACCGAGAGAAGCGAGGTGCGTGGTGCCCAGTTCCCTGGCCACGGCGGCCTGTAGGCCACGCGAGCTCAGCGGTGCAAAGTCGGACTCCAGGGAGAGGCTGAGCTGCCGAGAAAGCTCGCCCTCGTCAACCTCCGGCAGGAACTCGTCCAGTCCATCGTCCGGGTTAGTCGCGTTATTGCCGCCACCGTCACCTGAGTTCGTGATAGAGAGGAGAGAAGCGTGTGGTAAGGCAAGCGTGTGTGCTGGTTTGGAAGCGTGGCGCAGAAACGGGCAACGGATACTGGCCACGTGTACGAGGTTCTAATTACCGTAACATCCCAAGAGATAGCCCACCTAGAATCGAGAGGAAATTGGATGAAAATAAGGAGTGGACTAACTTTCAATGTGCAATCGAGAAAAGCTGAAAAAACAAATGCTATTTCTAGATTGTGTCCATCGCGGCGAGGGGAAATAAAGCAAAGATGACTACTTCCCAGTCAGTAATGTTTACTTATTCGTCTAGTTAACTACTGCCATAGTTAACTAGACGCATTTACGCCGAGGTCATTGATCCGAACACTATGATTACTAGGAGTGGGCTATCTTTCGGTGATTAAAAGAAAATTGCAAATCGAGCCAAAAATAGGGGGCAGGTTACACTTTGGGGGTGAGGCATCTCTCGAGATTTTACGGTAGAGCTACTCTACTCTGTCTCACCTTATGACGGACCTCAGCAGATGCTACGAGCCATCCCAGCCAATCCAGCGCTGCAAACGTGTCGCACCACTACGCGTCTCGCGCGTTGCAGCGCCCCCCTCGAAGATCACGCAACATTCGCATGACATTGAAATGGAAGTATTCGCTGGCAGCCATAGCTGTGTGCACGACTGCTGAGCACATGCTGATGGCGAGCTTCTTTTCAAACGTGCATGTCACACCATCAAGGTTGTCGGTCTTAGCAGCCTATTAATGTGAGCTCCTTCCGAGCATGTGCTCTAAACAGCACCCTCAGATATGGCGTCCAGTGAATACTCCCTATTGGCTCCGATGGCTCGTAGCAATCGCCGCGAGGTGAAACGAACTGTAGCTAAGCTGCGCTCGGAGAAACTGCACTCTGTCCCACGATTATTTTGCGGGCGCCGCCGCTTTGGCACTTTGCGTAGAGCGGGCACGATCGGCAACAGCCAAGATTCGAAAACGCGACTTCCTGAGCTGTGGATGTGACGCCAGGAAGCTCGGGCGACATAGGTTTGCTTTGTCGCGGGCTGTTTTAGCGTTTCTGGAGGACAGAAAGCCATTTCCTGCGATTTCGGAAAACGGGCAACAATTATTTATAGCACCAAGGTGGCTGAGGTGGCGTAACTCTGAAGCGTAGCTTATTTAGTGGCACTAGCTCTAACGTCGGGCGGTCCCTCCTGCAAGATTCCAGGGAGTGGTTTCGTTAATCATTCTCCAAGCTATGAATGTTCCCCGACGAGCCAGGCCGGAGAACCATCGTCGGTCATCGGCAGGGTTCAGTGTTTTGGGGAATTATCTTTTCCTGAATCTGGGGGGTGTATTTCGGAGGGTTTATTTTTGCCCACAGATTCGGTGTATTTCGGCGTCAATTTTCGGCGCCGAGCTCGTGTGACCCCAATACTTAAACATACGCACCGGTGCACATATAAGAGAAAGGAACGAGATAAATGGAGCAGTTCCCAACGAAAGCCGCAGCCTCGTGGACAATTTGGCGGGAGCTGTGTTACGGATCAACACAAAATAAAGCCATAGATAAAAATTCCTTTCCACAAAGTTTGTGTTTTTCTTATCTAAGGAAAGCTATAATTCTGTGTTTTCTGGTTTTCCCCGATTTCGATCGAATGGGTTCGGGGTTCTTTTAGTGGCTTATCAGTACTTATTGACAATGTGGAACCTCCACCATCAATTAATCATCACAATCGGGTCACTTCGGTCGATCTGTGCCAGCCAATCAGCAGGCACGCTGATACTAAGAATCATTTGCAGATCACTTTAAACGTAAGAAGCAAGCACAAAGAGAGAGCATGTTGTTAGCTCAAAAGCAGAAGCTCCAGTCCGCCTCGCGTCACCCGCTTCGATAGCACGAGCCCGATAACGGAGGCAGCCAGCTGGTCTGCCTGAACCAGGAATGCTATCTGATAAGGAAAAGAGCCTGCGAACTGCCGCTTCACCCTCGCCCTCGCTCGGCCTAATGCAAACACAACACACCCACCTGAGCCTGTTTCCCTTGGAGATTTCCCAGAGGCAACTCTGAGAAGTGCTTCAATCTGTTCGTACCACGTTTCCGGAATGACGTAGAGGGCAATACCCGGACCAAGGGTCACCGCCATCACTGTAAAGCAGAACGACCGAAATTAGATGCCTAGTGTTTCTTCCGCAATGCAATAAACCATTTCCACGACATGCAGTACCTATACGGAGACTTTAAAATGACTATGGGTAAATGTTATGAGCTGTGCCCTTCTTTCGTGTCGGCGGCGGCTTTGGATAAGCATATGCATAAAATAAAAAAAAAACACCCACGCACCCTAATCCAGTCATTTTTGGGTTGCCTCGTTGCTAAAGTTCCGTGATTTCGGGGCTTATTTTTCTTCAAAGTTGCAAGTGACGGGCTAAGGACCAACTTTTCCGGGTTTAACGATGTGTGCCCGAAACATGGAACTCTAATCATTACTCCTCTCCCACGCTTTTCACAAAAAGAAATTTCTCCCAAAGGCACAAATTAATATGTGTATTTCGTCACGGTTCTGAAAAACTACCGACTGGTTTGAATGGCCTGCGATGAGAGCTACAAGCATAACTCACGCAAGCTGTAGAGGATCAGCACTCCCGAGACCATGCGTCCCAGCACCGCAGTCATGGCGAAAGTGGAGGAAGACAAGATGCAAAACTGTGGGAAGAGAGAAATGTTGGCCTCATTAAGAAACAAAAGCACATCCAAAGGTTTGCCTTTCATGCAGTGCAGCCAACTGACAATGACGTGGCACATACCAAATGAAACTCTTGTCATAACTATTCTAGAGCCATAAACTCGAGCGCTATCTTTCGGCCACTAGTGACCAATGCCCTTCGAGGTTTCAAACTGCATTTTTCTTGGCTACTGGACAATGTATAAACTTTGTGTGCACTATGTGCATCAATTTGTTTGTTTTTTTAACATGCAGAAAAGTCTCATTTTGAGTTTAAATGACTCAAGAGGCGACATAGCGAGCAGTGTAGTGGATGCCATCGCACCTCAAAGCACTTTAGCAGTTGCACCAAAAGTGGCAAAAGTCTCTGTTTATGTGACCGTTGCCAACGAACCCGATGTGACCCTTCCTTAATATCTGTGTGTGGGCTACTACAGGTGCGTTGTTTTCTTCTGCAAACTCTTCACAAGTATCAAGCACCCGCTTAATGGCTTACATATGGCCAATTCGTCTGGCCCCGTGTTGCATTGGTGCAGTGCGGTTGGTGGTACACGGAAGGCTAGATGGGGAGAGGGGAGCTTCCTTCTCTCCCCGCCAGTCTTTCGGGTACTAAAGTGGAAAGAGTTCACTGCACTGGATGGGTGCAGTGTGCCCTAGACGAATAGGCCAATAGTGTTAGTGCTAGGGTGACCACCCGTCCCGCAACTCGTGGAACTGTCTCGCATTGAAGGCTCGTGTCCCGCGAGAAATTCCCAAATCTTCAAAACGTCCCGCATTTCACACTGTCGTAAAATTCACTCTGCAACTCATGGTGCTGCCGAACAACGGGGCACGCGGAAGTCGCTGGTAATCGTGTGAATCACAATGGTACGCCATTTTCTATCCAAGCATTGCAGGAAGCGACCGTCCTTCTTCACCACGTTCAATTCAGATGAGCTTTATGCCAATCAAAACAAATTTAATAAAGACTTTAGACTAGCAGTTGCACTATAGTGGCCCAGTTGTCCCCCTACAAGAGTGGAATCAAATGCAGAATCTAAAGGCTAACAGCAAAGATGTCTACAACACATTAAGGTGAGAACTAACCAATCCTGGATGCGTCTTCCTGAGGGCTGCCATGCTCGCTGAATAAGAAGGCCTCATTACCAGACTTATTGAAGAACCAAATAGTGGTATAAGATGGTCAAGGCACACAAGCTTAGAGCTCTTGGAAGTGCCTCACACTGCAAATCTAAAGAGCCGGGGACTGAACCTCAACTTCACCACGTTCAATTCAGATGAGCTTTATGCCAATCAAAACAAATTTATTAAAGACTTTAGCAGTTGCACTATAGTGGCCCAGTTGTCCCCCTACAAGAATGGAATCAAATGCAGAATCTAAAGGCTAACAGCAAAGATGTCTACAACACATTAAGGTGAGAACTAACCAATCCTGGATGCGTCTTCCTGAGGGCTGCCATGCTCGCTGAATAAGAAGGCCTCATTACCAGACTTATTGAAGAACCAAATAGTGGTATAAGATGGTCAAGGCACACAAGCTTAGAGCTCTTGGAAGTGCCTCACACTGCAAATCTAAAGAGCCGGGGACTGAACCTCAACTTCACCACGTTCAATTCAGATGAGCTTTATGCCAATCAAAACAAATTTATTAAAGACTTTAGACTAGCAGTTGCACTATAGTGGCCCAGTTGTCCCCCTACAAGAGTGGAATCAAATGCAGAATCTAAAGGCTAACAGCAAAGATGTCTACAACACATTAAGGTGAGAACTAACCAATCCTGGATGCGTCTTCCTGAGGGCTGCCACGTTCTGTGCCCACCTCTTCACGCTTGCAGTCCAGTCGGTGAAGTAGCGGTTCAACTCAGGGACACTGAGGACCTGAGGATGAATTGGAGTCCATCTGAAAAAAAAAAAAAAAGACATGAGGTTGTTGTACGTTATAATTAGAGCAAGAAGAAACATGGCAGTGAGTATCCATTTTCAACAAAGGGAGACATTCTTGGGTTTAGAAGAACTGTACCACACCACCTGTTGAATGTCACATGACACTGGCTTGTTTTACTAATTTTTTCCTGAGGCCCCCTCTCTCACTGCTATCTTGATGGCGAGGGGGACTCCTTTTGTTGCTGCATCTTGGGGCCAGATGAGCCTGGAGCTTACATACAGCCCCAAGATGCAGCAACAAAAGGAGCCTCCCGCTGTCAACAGAGCAGTGCGAGAGGGGGAAACGGGAAGGGTGGTGAAAAGGATTTTCCTACCTTGCGTAAAAACTTTTTGTAGGTCGGGCTTTAAGAGTAAGGTGAAATTGCACCCCTATGTCAATAGCTTCATACAATGATATTATAGAATTCTCTGGTTACCATTCACTACAAAGATATTTTCCGTCTACCGTTATTTTCCGAAAGATAGCCCAGCTAAAAGCAAAAGCAAATCGGGTGAAAATATGGAGTCGGATAACTTCCGGTGTGCGATTAAAGAAAGTTTAAAAAATGCTAGTTTTAGATTCTGTGACCTGCGCAACTTGTGACTGCAGGGAACCTTCCCAATTAGCAATGTTCGTTTATCTCATGTCGTGGCTAAGTAACACCATTCCTGCCGAGGTCACCACTGTCCAAAGCCCTGCAATACTAGAAGTGAGGTATGTTTCGGTGTTTCTGACAAATAGCAAATCCTGCCAAAAATAGGGTGGGTTATCTTTTGGGGGTGGGACATTTCTCGGGACATTACGGCACGTAAAAACCTATTGAACTACACCAGAAACTCTGCGGCCACGGCGACATGATGTGGGCAGTTGTCCCGTGAGAATGTGGTGGATGTGAGAACTCTGTCTTTAGTGATTATTCTATGATTAATAATCGGTACAAACGCATGTCTAACATGAAAGTTCTCATCAAATCAGTGCAAGCATAGACTTGCTACATGCAGATTGAGCAGGACAGAACATTCACATCCCAACCAGTCCACTTCAGCTGAGAGAACAACAAACACTTAATTATTTGCCTGTTTCCGATAGAATGTTTGGCCGACGCAGCGTTGCATCAGGCAAACTGGACTTGAGGCCTTCCATTAGGTAAACACTGAGCCATGTGAAAAACAGGCAGGGCAAAAGCATCCCCTACAGTTCTATCTCCTTGCCAATAGCTGGTTTGATTTAGTGCCCACAATAGCAAACAGTGTTTCCCCCCTCTTTCCATTGAGCTAAAGGGACACTGACACCCCCCAAAATTTATTTTTCATTTTTTGCCAGGCAATTTATTATGGTGTCAGAAGACTACCCAATCAATATTTTGCTACAGCGTCAAATATATTTTTAATAAAGTAAAAAAAAAAAAGCAATTGCTCGAAACCGAAACTGGACTGGGGAGGAAGAAGAAATATAGAGGAGAGAGTTAGCGGAAGTCACGTGGCTGTGCAACCGTTTTTCTCCAGGCAACGTAATTACAGCTTTTTAGAAGCCACAAAAAATGGGTATAATATTTATTTTCTATTTTTAATATTCTGTTTGTGCCTTCGATGAGCCACGACTTTGATTATATTTGGTAGTTGTGTCTAAACCATAGAAAACGGCACATGACCACAGAGAAGAGAGTGAGCACGACTCAAACTGGCCAGTTCTTGATCGGCAGTTTTCGGGCGGAAAGAAAACAAATTTGAAGCCGCGAATTGTTTTCTGGGTAGTTGGGCTCTCATATGTCATGTACAAATAAAAACATTGGCGAGCATAAATACCTTGTCAGTGTCCCTTTAAACATAATACAGAATATGCGACTATGCAGCGTTCCCCCAGCATTCTGCGAACAAAGGACAAGCTCAACAAGGAACGAGCCAGCCTACTGTTCAGGGTCCTCCTCTCCTTCGGGTGGTGGAACACGAATCTCGGGCCAGATGCTGTCGACCCAGGTGCGGTACATAAAGACGACTGCGGCCACAATGGCAAGGAAGGAGTAGAGCCGCTTGCTGCACGACACCACAAGCCTGCAGGAAGAAAGAGGCCATTTTGCACTATCGTCTGCTGCGAATTAAGAAAAGCAGGACGAGTCGCTCCCACAAAGTTCTCTGCTCGCCATGCTTGATGGTTGCGTCCTCTCCGGCGTTCGTCTTGCTAAGGTGGAAAGAGCAGAGTGCTTTGTAAAAGGAGCTTACCCCACTCTTCTTAACCTGAAACAGACTGTAGGCTGCAGGAATCAAGATGCAACCCACAACCTTGTGTGAATGTCACACAATATACTGTATGGCACTCCAGCTATTCAACAATTACAATAATAATATCAGCATGCTTGTACATTTGGCATTGTACATCTTGAGATGATATTAGAAGACTTCTTATGCTATCATCATTATTGAGGAGGCCAGATATATTAAAACATTATACATTCCAACCATGAAAGGTAAAGTTGTTTGTGATGGGCCATTTTAATGCTGGGTAAGGTGGGTGGAGCACAAGAACCTATCATTCATTTAAGAGAGCCTTCATTTGAAGGGTGCTTCGACCTCAAATGCTCATTCATTTTCAAAACTACATCGCTATCTAAAAAGCTTGTCTTAGTAAAAAAAAAAACGGAAGAGATTTTGTTTACTTTGAGTAACACTGCCCTGATGTGATATAGATGATGTTAGTCACTTCAAAGTTCAAATATGATTATGTGCTGATTCCGTAGACCCTGCATCGGTTTGCTTGTTGGCCGTTCCTACATGCCAGTAACGAATGGCACTTATCCCCGACAGTGGCAGCCAAAGCCAACCGCCTCCAAAGCGCGAAATACGCTACATCAAAAACAAAGCACCCCATTGGAGACAACCGCCCCGAAATCGTGCCGCCGAGAAGGCCGAAATTCGGTGTCAGGTCGAGAGGGCGGTCGCATTGACATTCAAGGCCGGTGTGAGAATTACCCCTACCTACGCCAAGTGGGATACACTCGCTGAAGGTTACGGACCGCGCCGAGCGCCTTTGTTGGGGGAGTTTGTGCCATCATCCGTTAGCGCACGGCAGCGCACGGAGGCAGACATCGCGACGAGTTTCGTGGGAGGCGCGCTGCAACTTGGCAGGAGAAAAAAAAGAGAGAAAAAGCAATCAAGCTGAACTACAGCTACATTCAAAGCTTAGCCACTTACAGATGTCTGATGTCAGGGATAACAGCAATGCGATCGACCAATCGATCGAGGCTCCATGATAAAGGCGGTGAAAGCAAAAGCGGCCTCCGAATTCGACGCGAATCAGGGTATGCGAACAAACCATGGAGGCCGTAGTTCCACCACGGGGTCCAACAACCCCTCGCAAAACCACGAGCCTCGCTGTCTTGAAGACATCTTGCATCGCTTTGTCATTGACAATACCTTTTGTCCGAGCGATGGAGACCTTCGACCGCCGCGCGGCTCATCTGAACGAAAAACAAAAAACAATTTTATCTCGGAAACAGAAAACTTTGGGTGAACCGTTACGAGGGTACAACTCGAGCCGAATGGTCGAGGAACCGAGCACGCAGGCGTCGTCAGTATCTCGCGCATTTGTCGTCACTCACCAGAAAAAGATGTTGACTGCCACTAAAGCTACGGCGCTCAGGTAGGGTCTCTCCCAGATGAGTAGGCTTTGAATGGACACCAGGTAGGCCTCGAAAGGTCCGAACAGACGCAGGAAGGTCGAGTCCCTCTCGTGATCGTGTCGCTGCGTCGTATCGGCCACCTTCGCGAACGCACCGTGCAAGAAATTGCGAGACCAAGCGAATAGCTTACGCGCCTGGCTCGCAGCGGCCGCCATGTTTGTTTTCATCCCCTTTCGCGTGACGTCATCTGACGTCACTAGCACCATATGATCATGGAGTCACCTGACTCTGTTGCTGTTGGCACGTTGGCACCAAACGAGGCTAGGGAGCGCATTCCGGAAAAAGTAATATGCGCCGTTACGCGCTCGCCACTCGCTCCTTTCGTTGCGCCGATATTTATTTTTCTTGTCTCATCAGCAACAAATCTTAGCCAAAAAAAAAAAAAAGTGATAACACGGAAGAAACGGCAATCATATGTTTACTGTTGGGATCTGACGAAATGATAACGTCGTGTGTGGCACGGTCGTCCGCGCGATTGCAGGAAGAAATACAAGTATACGTTCTACGCAAGTACTTGTGTATTCACGCCTCAGGACAAAGAAAGTTTCACACAAAATCGCGTGAGAATGTTCTTTTTGTTCCACCGCGCGCTCAGTTACTGCATGTGTCAGTGGAGCATGAAATTTCGAAATGTTCGGTGCGCTAACGCAACCACAGGCGCTGAACATCTTTTTGTTCTTGACGTGTTGCGTCCCAGACGACACACATTTGTCCAAAGGATGCCCAAAGGACGTCACCTTCAGGATGAGAAGGGTGTCCCTGGGAGCTCCCGCAAATTTCCCAAAAGCATCCCAAATGAGACTCTAATGAATGGGACTAGAAGCTCCCATGGACATCCTGCCGACATCCCGCAGGTCCTTTTTGGGATGGCAGTAGGACTCACTAGGGACACCAAATCCTGCCTGGGATCTAGAGGGGACATTGCATTTTTTTAGCTTGCTATACCGGGTATTCATAGGAAGTATTTTCCTCGCCACAAAAATAAACTATGCATCGCAGGACGCTCGGTTTTCGAGTAAATGTAGCACTAGCGGTTGGAACCAGACGCCAAGATTAAAGGCTTACTGTTATCTGGTTCCATATATATATGCAAATCTTTTAAATATTGAAAAAACAATTATGGCTTTCTTCAGTAGGAGGTGCTATTCATCTGTAAATTAAAAGGTCCTGTTAACTGCAAATTCCTCGTTGAAAGCTTCGAAACATTGTCTAAAATTTTTGGATCAAGTAACGGTAGGCACTGATATTGGCATCCGGTCCCAGTCACTAGTACTACATTTGGGCAAGCTGAATGGAATAAGCTTATTTCTGTGGCGAGAAAAACAGTTCTCACTTCTCATGAACATCCAGTACTTTCATAAGTTGAGCATAATGAATGCGTGCTTTAGGCACCTTCCATCACGGCAGTTGATGCAACCCATGCGGAGAACACGTCTGCTTCTTGCGCAGGAGTTGCAGTGACATCAGAAAGACGCCGAGCTCCAATTGGCTCCGATGGAAGGATCGTGGGTAGACCTCAAAGCAAGCTGCCTTGAGGTCTACCCCCTATTCTTCATTCAGAACCAATCGGAGCTCGGCGTTCTGGCTTCACCACAAACCCTGCAAAAGAAGCCAACGAACTTGTGCTCTGCAAATAGTTCGCAGTGGTCATGAAAGCTGTCTGAAGTGCACTTACTCAATTTCACCCACTAATGTTCCAAAAAATGTTTTAAAACGAAGTACCTATCAAATTTGAGATGCAAACTTCTCAAGCAGTCATGCCAATCAAAGAGAGCTTGTGTTGGTATGCAAAGGTAAGGCAGCTTTTAAATTTTATTGTAAGAACACTAACACTGGATCATAAAATCGTGTTACATACTTTTGCTTTTATAAGAAAATAGTCTGCTTTCACAAGAAAAAGAGACTAGTTGTAAGTGGTTTCATGATGGTTTATTCAAGAAGCCTTAAGCAACTGTTGATAAAAATAAAATAGTCTGATAACAAAGATATAAATGACTCGTTAGTGACTTAAGAAAGCTTATAGAAAAAGGTTGAAGCAACTGTTCATAAAATAAAACCACCTCTATAGAGAACTAAAAAAAATTCCAGACTGGAACTGTTCATAAAAATAAAGTAGTCTGTTTTATAAGACAAATAAATTATTGACTAGTTGGCACCTGAACGAGGCTTAAGGAACTGTTCATTAAAATAACAGCACATCTTCACTTGGAAAGAAAACAATTCCAGATTTCAGTCATCCTCATCTTCCTCTGAGTGCGCCATCTGTGCAGCTCCCCTACAAGGCAAGTAGAACACATCTATGAGCATACATATTCACTAAGTTGTGCTAGCTCTTCCACGTGGAAACAATCATGGCTTCAGAAACCCTGCACCCCGAGACGAGTTTAAAATTATGCTGAACCCAAACTTGAGCTGTGAGTATATGTAGTAGCAAAGTGCTTGTGTGTTCCCTAAATTATGCTATTTGAATAAAAAAATGCAGAAAGAATAAAATTGTGAACACAAGATTTGCATTGTGAGCATTTATAAAAACTATCTTCATGATGTCACATCTTTCCTAACCTCCACTACTCTGCAGCCAAGGCACAAGGAGTTCTGCTAAGCCAGGGGGAGGAGTGAAGGTTAATTCGAGTGCAATACGTTAATGTCAGGAAGCAGGAGGGATTCAGTCTTCCACTATGCAGTAGAAGCACCAGTCGTTGACTGCTGCTTCTACTGCATAGTTAAGGGAAATCTCAATTTGGGTTCAGCATCCCTTTAACATAGACAGAAGTGACTTGATATCTCAATGTTAAGCAATTTTTTTACACTGCAGTTGAATAACAACTGCAGTGCTGACATTTTGGTAAATTTACAATGTTTCGTTCTTTGTAAAATGTTTGCAACTGCTGTATTAAAGTTGTACAGTACTGATATTACTTGCCTATCAGCCTTCACATGCAGCCTAATCGTATGCCTGCTTACCTTTTCTGGCAGTTGTCCAGGCGCTCTTTGGCATGGCGCAGCCATGTCATTGTTGTTTTCTCAATATCTTTAAGAGTGACTTCTGCTTCTTTCTTGTTTTGTTGTTCTGTTAAGCCACCTGTAAGATATATATTTTATATAAGGCAATTTAAGTAAAATAGTACAAGTGACATTTGTCTAGGAAGCATTGGCTGCTTAAAGGTGCAAGCTACTGCTCAGTACAGCAAGTATATTCAGGTGTCCAAAATGGTGTGCCCTACAAAAATGAAACGAACTGCACGATGCTAGAAAGCATCTTGTGAGAGTTCCAGTAATTTATAATTAAGCAGAAATAATTCCTTACTTAAGAGTAATTAGCTAACTCATTAAGAAACTGGCAAATTGCTAGGAAATTGTGAAGCGGTTATGTGAAATGTTTCGCTGGCTCTTGCTTGGGCTGAATGGCTTAGTGCTGAAGTTAAGGACTCATTTCTTTTCGCTTTAGTTAGCCTTCTCGCAAGCTTTCCGTGCTTTCGTGTATCTCCTGCAAGCATTGCAATGTCAGATGGAAGCACACTCGGCTTACGTTGCTGCCATGGGTTCAAGCCCAGGCGGCGACCGTCCCTTTAACTCTGAAACGCCCTGTCCTCCTCTGCACCGGCTACACCACGTCTAGCCGGTTGACCACGTGATTATCCAATCAGCGTCAAGCTTTCCTCATCTCCACCAGCTATACCATGCGATTTGTCCCGACCAATCAGCTTCGAGCTTGCGGTTACACAGTATACCGCATGTTAAGAGTTTAGAACCATAGAACGTTTCACATTAATACTTATTTGAGAACCGAGGTGTCAGTGTGAAACTTGCAAAGTGCATTAAGAAGCATTGGAATTACATGACTGCAATGTGATACAGTTCACATACTTTATTTTACTGACCTGTAAAATATTACAAAATACCACGACAATGTGCCCCCTTAATCATGGACTCTTCTAAAATCTTGCGGCATTTCTTTACATATAAACAGAAGCATGCATATGCATCATGGTGCAAATATCTCAAGGTGCTTTAAAACTTTCCAATTGACATTTCAGCTCCTAAGTAAATATTTAAAAGTTATCTAATTAGCCTCAACTAATTAATTTGGCTTACTTAAAAAATATGACAAATTGCTGAGCAACTGTGTTGCGTACGTGAAACGTATGAGACACAATTCTTCAAAGTTCAAAGGTTGCTGCATTATAAAACGCTTCATACTCAAACACTGCAACTCTAGCCAGATGCTGCTAATAACAGACAGTATGCTTAACTTGCATAGAGCACTCAACTTTTTTTTTTTAATTTAAGCGAATTATTTGTGACATGCGGCATACGATCTTACCATTTATCACCTGGAAAAACATTCATAGGTTTGACGCAGCACTAAATATGAATATATGACACGACTAGAAAAGGGTGCTTTAGGTTTGCTCAGATGTGAGGCTTTCTCTTGTGCATGTTTTCCTTTCCCACATTACATCCCCATAGAGCATTAGTAAAACATGAAGTGCCTTCCAGTGGCATTAAGAGCTATCATAGAAAAGGGCTTATACAGCTCCCACACTTTTGCATTTCCTCCTTTGGGAATGCAGCACGACCAACAGTGTCATGGAATGGAAACAGCGAGAGGACTGAGGGCACACACACGACGTTCCTGAAAATACTTCCACTCCTCGCATGCCTTTTGGTATTTTTGAAAATGGTCCATTACATAAAATTGAATAAAGTAAATTCAATTATCTGCCTTATTCAATGCTTCGTAAACCAAATTTATAGTCAGTTTAACTGATATGAAGCTCGGTACCAGGAGCTGTGTGTTAGTGACTTAGCACTCTTGATTAGAAGGACAGTAAGGTATTAGTACGACATCACCTATACTGTACCTTGAAACAAAGCTGTACAGTTAATATTATTTCTACAAAATATCATGAGCCCTTTGAAGTGCTTACCACACATCAGCTGACAGAACTGCAGGTCACAGAATCTCCTCTTGTCTTTTGTACCATACCAAGTGAAGGCCACTCCTATTCGTAAGTCAGAAGCTTCTTAAGTATTCGGGAAGTTTTTTCCTTTGCATCGTCCCCGCCAATTATTTTGATGTACCTTTTCTGGTAATAGAACATCAGACCGTCGGGCCTGAATAAGAGAGGAATACCAGGGTCTTCAGTGGCGCAAAATTAACTCTGCATTGCAGGAAGGTGAAACTCTGCCCGAATGTCCCTAAATCAAAAGATACGGAAGAACACTTCTTCACAAGCGCATGTACACTCGCCTTTTTTCAAAAAAGATAAGTTATTTTGGCCCCTGTGGAGCTTATTTTGGTGAGAGGGCTTTTCAAAAGGAAACAAAAGAAGGTTTCTTTCGTTGTGGTACGCTTAGTGGGCGTCACTCAAAAAGAAAGTTGTTTTTTTTTCTCAATTTCTTTTGATCCAAGTAATATCACATTCTCAAAACATTCGAATTCTATCAGCACCGCTAGCGTCACACTGTGCGGAGTCTCAACTTCCTGCAATGCATAGCTATTTTTGCGTCGCTGAAGGCCCTAGTTTTTTTCTCCCCAAATTGGGCCCGGTATATGTTTTGTCCTTAAAGGGGTACCCCGGCCATTTTTTGAGCTACTCAAACAAATTGCATTTTCTGACTACCAGGACTTTAGTGTTCACGGTACGCTATTTATTTTTTGAAGTTGATAAATAGCAATCGACAAAACCGTAAACGAAGATGATGCCGAAACCAACATTCAATTTCCGCGCGCTCTCCAGTGGTGTGACGTCACAAATGGTACAGAGCTTTAAGTCGTGCAGGTAGTCTTAAACTGAGCATTCGAGTGTTTTTTGCATGTTCCTTAGTGAATCAGCTACCAAGCATTCCTTTTCCCACCATCAAATGTCTTGTAATCAGTTGGGAAAATGGCTTACTGCCCACTTTGTACCATTTCTGTCGTCACACTTCAATGTTGCCAGTAGGGGCCCCCGGTTTGAGAAACACGATGACAACGAAATTATAAAATTCAATAACTTTGCAAAATCATCTTTTCACACAATACTTGGGGAGCTGGTACAGCCGTGTCTATCGGTGTGTTGAGCCATTTTTTGAGGCAAATCAGAGACCACGAAAATAATGCCGGAATACCCCTTTAAAGGAACAGTGACAACCCCCAATTTTTTTTTTTTTTTTTTTTTACTTTTTT
>JABSTQ010006622.1:0-99568 GCA_013358835.2 Ixodes persulcatus
CCGATGAGAACCCGGGCCTGCTGCCACTCTTCCCCGCCTTGTTTCCTTGCGACGGCCACTCCGGTCGAGGGCTTGTGTGGAAACGGCTTGATCCAGGCTGATGCTGCTGGCCACCGCTCGTCCGCTCCCCTCGGCATATTCGTGCGAGGTGCTCAGTTCTCACGCACGTCAAGCAATGCACTTGGGAGAACTGGCACTGTGAGGGGGAGTGGGCAGCACCCCAGCGGCTGCAGGCACCGCCCCTTGCCGCCATATTGTTCACTGCCGCTTGCGTTGACGGTGACCAGGCCGCACGCCCGATCTCGCTGGCGTCCCTTGGTGTGGCCTCCATCGTCAGCGCTTTCCTCACGGCGTCGTCCAGCGAGTTGTAGGAGAGCTCTAGGAGTCCCGTCTGGATGGTGGGGTTTTCGATGCGCAGACGAAACATTCCCGGAGCAGCGAGTTCAGATAATCGCCAAAAGCGCAGGTACTTGCTAACCGTCGTAGCACAGGGACAAACTGTCCTAGAGTCTCCTCTTCTCGGGGTCTCCGCGTGTTGAAGCGGAACCACTCGATTACTGTGGACGTTGCCGGGCTGACGTGCAAGCGGAGGGTGGCGCGGTGCTCACCCATGGCGTTTTGGCATGCGGTGTGGTTGGTTTTAGGAGGTCGAGCAGGAGACTGAAGACGCGAGTCCCGCAGCTGGCCAGAAAAATGTCCCGCTCATTCTCCGCGGGCGTGTCGTTTGCACGGAAGAAAGCCTGAACTTGTTTTTTGTAGACTGGCTAAGCGGGCCCATCGCTCTCGAACAACTCAAGCCTCCCGCACAGAGGGAGGCTCATCGCCAGGGTCCCAATGGCCCGAATTTGCGAACAAAAATGGGGTCAAGGCACCTGCCGAGAGGAGACGACCCGCAGCCAAGTGATGGTGAACGTTGACTGATCGCGAGCGGCTGGGGTCGTCGGCGTATATTTGCGAAGTGCTCATTGTGGCCTTCCGAGCCTGCCGCGCCAGCGAAAGTTAGGGCGGGTGGCATCATATGCTTGTCACAATTTTATGATAGGAATTGAAGTTTGAGCGTCTCCTATTTGATTTATGAAAACGTATGTGTAACTATTAGATAAAACTTTGGCATGTATCTGCATAGTCACCATGTACTCATATTCGTTTTTTGGGAACATCGACAACACGACACCACAACACATATAATCAGATCATTATTTACATTCAAAATTGTATTTTAATTTCTACTCTTAGCTTCATCATTCTTGCTTCTTAACTTTATCCTTTAGTTGCATTTCCGTGTGTGCTCAGGAAGTTGGCTATTAAATCCATAACCCTGTGTACGGGCAATGGACTTATCTGCTAGTCGTGCATGCCTCCTGTGTTTTTTCCTTTTCTTTCGCACAGACAAATAAAATTGATAGAATAATTTAACGATTCATTTATTTAATGACTAACTAAATGATTGATTGACAGTGTTGTTGCTACAATATTTCTTGGGAGTTTGTGAAACCAACACAGATCGTTGAGAGCGAGCACAGGGGTGTAGGAAAAATGTGAAATCGTTTTAGAACTGTTTTTGTATATAAACATTTAAAGCAATGACACACGATAATCCAAAGCATTGTCGTGACGCATGATCACAACTGAGGCCTTTTCCGTTCGTAATTCGCCGAGGTAAAAATACATTTCTTTACATGATTATTTCTCCTGAATGTAGCCATCACTGTCGTGCCCTTCGGCAGAGATTGGGTGAGGATGGCGCCTTTATTATTTTTGAACATGGTCGCCGGCGCATCGGTGACCGGGAGTCGCAGTGCCCCCATTATTTCTTCTGTCACTTGCTTTAGTGATTATAAAAGAGCATCCATCTTTAGTTCATTTAGACCATTGATGAAATTAAACCAATATTCACACCGTAATCACGCAACAAAAATCGTATGATCACATGAATTTGCCAAAAACAAATAATCACTCGCTGCTCGTAGAATGTAAACGTCGCCATTTTTAGTATATGAAACATTGGTGAGACCCCGACTCTCTTTATGCTTACGACCAATCCACCGCAAAGCCCTGCATCACGCATCTCCGTCAAGAGGCCGCAGCGAGACGGCGCTGAAACTAGGCCCTTCGTTCGAGCACCACGGGGAATGAGCGCGGCATATTGCGATTTAAATATCCTGGTTTTGCCGATGTTTCTCGCCTATTTACTTGAGAAGTCAGTGGCCAGATATTTGTTAGCTTAACACTAGTTGTTTAGATGGTTTTAAATGTTCAGCGGGGCTACTATCATGCCGAATATAGACAATTAAAATGTTATACACATTTGTACCCAGCCCGTTGCAAGTCGCGCGATGGGACGTTGACTGGAGTTGAATTCCACAAATCCCCATTATCGCAGCAGTTAATTTATAGCCCGTGGGTTGAAGACAACGTAACTAAGAAGGCGAACTGCTTTTATAAGAATTTCTACAACTCGAGAAGGAGGTTTACAATGAGAGACAAGCACAAACGTCTCAAGTACACACAAACACAAACGCTCTTGGGTGTCCACATTAGCCAACGCCCGATCAGGCCCCGCCTCAACTGCCCCGAATGAAATGACAAAACGCAAGTTACGACCGATTTACTGTCTCTTAGCTGGAAAGATCTGAGGACAGCACCTTGTCCTTTCTCCAGCCGTAACCGACCATCCTGGAGCTCACCGTCCAAGTTTTGCCGAATGCCGCCCTCGTCTTCCTCTCCCGCGGCCCCCGTGGGCCCATGTCCGGCCACCTCATGACCGCGATACCTGCAAACTTTATTCCAACCATTGCCTTGGGGATTTTTGGCACGCTAAGCTCACCTCGGGCCCTTTCAAACGCTCGTTTATCCAGCAAAATTGAGCGTAAAGCACAGTTTTTCTTGAGCTACACAAGACGGGCAGACGCAGAGCCGTTCATGATGCTGATATCAGCATCATAGGCGACGATGAGGACAAAGGCAGAAAGCTATACCGGGTGACCACGGCGCTACGTTTCAAGTCCTGGACATAAATGCCTTGGGGGTGGCAGCTATCTACTCTGAATGGCCCACCTCCTGCAGCCCGCTGCGTTTTTCAATTGAGCGACCGCACCACCAGACCGAAGAGATTGCTAGGGCGTTACCATCTTAAACCTTAATTAAACAACATGAAAGATCACCTTCGTTCTCTGGCTGCCTCGCCTCAGCCGTCCTTAAGATTCCCAAAACTTGGGCAATGGCTTTTGCGAAGACCAAAAGAACATGTCATCCTCATCTTGAATATTATATTGACACATAATCTCTATCATCTAGACGCGGCACAGCGGGTCTCCATGATATGCGCTGGTACCTTTCTGTGGTGCTGCGGCTCTCTTGAGCCAATAAAAAAATTTAATGCGATCGAATTCGTTAGCTACTTTACCCGGTTTCGCTGTATGTATTCTGGCCTCAAATGCTCTGCGCATACGCAGGTGCCGCGCGTAGGCGGAGCGGCACTACGCAGTCCTTCAAATTCGTACCCTCTTTCAAGGTCCTGACGTCCTCAGCGTCGTCTTCGAAGTCGCCCTCAACGTCGTTCTAGAGATTGTCCTTAAGGTGGTCCTAGAGATTGTACTAAAAGTCGTCTTTGACGTAGTTCTCTGGGTCGTCTAGGTCGCCTAGGTCCAGGTCGTCTAGGACGTCGTCCTTGACGTCATCCTAAACGTCGTTCTTGAGGTCGTCCTAAAGTTCGCCCTTGAGATCGCTCCAGAGGTCCACCTAGATGTCATTCTAGACGTCGTCCTTTAAATCGTCCAACAGGTTGTCCTTGATATCGCCCTAGATATCGTCCTAGAGATCGTCCTAGAGGTCGTACTAGAGGTCGTCCTAGACGTCGTCTGACATCGTCCTCGAGGACGTCATCTTCGACCTCGTCATAGCAAGCAGAGAAACCTGCGCAGCGCATACAAGCAGCGGCAGTAGGAACACATTCACATTTGCGTCCAAGCTACGAAGCAATCACTCACTGCTGCGGTGCAAGCAGATAAAGCCGCGCTGCGCATACACGGAGCGGCAGTACGCACATATTCACATTTACGTCCAAGCTACTCAGCAAGTATCGGTTTGAGTCTAGTTGGTACATCGTTATTGATGGTAGTGAAACAGCTTGAACTTTAAACGATTACACAGAGGCAGAACAAGACAAGCACATTAAGCCGCAATGATGATGGTGAAACAGCTTAACCTGAAACGATTACACAGAGAAAGAAGATTAAACGATTACGCGATTACACAGAGAAGAAGCAACCACTCAGTTTCAAAGTGGCGCGATGCAGTCGCGCTAACGTCAATGATTGCGTCGTAAACCATTCATGGAATAAAGCGTTTACTCAAAAGTTGCGTCCTCGTGTTCACAGGGAGCTGCATCGTGTTTCTCATGCCAAATGCTCTCGCAGTTCGTAGACCACCTACAGTAGTGGTGTCTGCAGGCAATTTATTATGAATATATCCAATATCTCAGGACCTAATGGCGTGCACGTGGTATAGAGTTTATATTTTTGTTGTGACTGCGTAGGTTGTGGCGCTTGAGCGCGTTAATATACGCGATTCAACTGCTACTCAGCTGGTACGTTGGCTCTGGTAGTGCTTTCTTTCAACCAGACTTTGCTAGGACGCGGTCTCTAGCAAGCCGGCCCTGTTCAATTTCGAATGAAATTCTACTGCGGTGAAAAGGACGAAGCCTTGAGAGCCCTGCCGATAGCATGATCATGGCGAGACGGCGTCTCAGGAACACTTGAGAAAAACGCGAAAAGCAACAGATCGAGAAAGATGGGTAAAATTGAACGAACAAATATATAAAAAAAAAATTTAATTTGAAGTCCCTAAGCAAATTACAAGACGAATTAATAAAAACCCCTCTGGCTTACTATACAGTAAAGCGATATGTGACGGAATGATGAGCATGACGCTTCGCCTGCTCAGACTGGGACAAACGAAATTATATTTTGGGTACGAAAAAATATTGGGACTAGTTATTGTCTCGCCATTAGCTTTTGGCCAAATAATAGGACACGCCTTTTTTCTTGAAAACAATCAGGCGTGCAGTTATTGAAAAATATTAATTGCAAAAGCGTGTTCGAGAATAGATGCGAATATATGAAAGTAAAAAAAAAAGACATTAAGGACGGGGACGGAAACAGAACCTCCATAATTTAGCAACAACATAGAACGACAATAATTATAAAACCGCCTCCGAAGTTCTCAACATTTCGAAAAGGGAAGGATAACATTGGCGAAGAAAAGAAAAAAATACTAAAAATATAAACGTTCGAAAACTACTAGCATCGTGACGATGTGTCATTAATCTAGTCATCTATGGTGTTAATATTTCGACCTACGTCTTTCTCAGTGGTAATGAAAGTGGAGAAACAATGTTGTTGACAGTCCTTATGTAAAATTATTAAATCAATTTTCCACCAAATCTGTTGTTTTGGACTCCCAGCATTCTAGTATCAAATAAATAAGGAGTAAAGTCATCGCACGTGCGGCTGTGAACGACGATTAGGTGACAAGACTCACTTGAATCATTTGATGCTTTCAACTTTTTTTTTGGGAGCCTACGTTTAACGTATCCCCCCGTTTGTCCGATGTGCTGACCGCCGCAGCTTAGCGGAATTGAATAAACCATTCTATTCTCGCACTCTGCGAAATTTAAGGCATGTTAACATTCCACTCTCTGGGACTGTCAATCTCATTTACCATTTTAGACATATGCCTCGCGTTGAACATCGAGGTGATAGATCTTAACTGTTGCGCGAAATTTTGCATCTCAAAAATAACAGCGAAACGAATTTTCTTTTTGGCAAACGCTTGCGAGAGGCGTTACCTGAGAATGAAACTCTCAAAGGTGGAACGAAGGAGATTTAAGGCAAAATCTGCTTTTATCAATCTTTGATGGTGCAACCTGAGACAACATTTGAAGAAATTCGTACACGACTTGGAGAATGAGGACTTGAGAAACTACCTCACTATAGAATGTTTAATATACTCGGAATAAGTACTGGTGAAAGGGAAGACTGGTTTCTCCGATTTCTGCTGGTACGCAACTTGCAGCATCAGAGGTTGATAAAATAAGCTTTTCCTGTTTTCTGCAGACCTACCTTGCCCCACCCTTGAGAAATTCATTCTTATTCCACAACTTCAAGCAAGCTGTTGCCAAAACGAAAGGTCCCTTCGCTGTGATTCCCTACACGCACCATTCCGCGCACCGTTTAAGACGTATCCCCTCCAAGTTCGACACAAGGGTGGCTTATTCCTCAAAATTAACATCGCAAGTAGGGAATCCACACAAACACACGTCACCACAGGCCACAAATACAATCACACTTAGGGACACATTCACAGCAGACAAGACACTCACACAGCGCTAACCCACAACTCAATTTCTATTTTTGCACTTCTTTTTCTCCTACGCCTTTTCGATATATTCATGAAAGTTGGCTTCGTTTTCCTCTACATCCCATTAAATGATAGTGATGTGAGCTAACAAGATAAGCTACTAAGATAAGCTAATTCTTTTCCTGATAAAGTGAGCGATGGAGTGCTTACACATTTGTCGTCATCCCTAGCAATATTTTCCGCTTCCACTATCTCTCTAGTCAGTGGGCTACCGCTTCTGCCCAGCACTGTACACCTATCTACATGTGCCGCACATCCGAAATCACAGCAACGCAGGCCTAAATGTCTTGAGTTGGCTCTACTTATGTTGTTGCTGCGCTGCCGGAGTCGATCGTTTAAACATCTCCCAGTTTGGCCGATATGTCGTTTCCCACAGGAGAGGGGAAAGGAATACACTACCCCTTCTGTGTACGGAACAAAACAGGTCAGGTGTTTGTTTGTTTTTTTGCGCAGCTCGCTGGATTTTTTGGAGGGTTGTTCACGTTTTTGCATAAGCTAGCTGGAAAGCTTGTTTGGAGCCAAGAAAATGACGTTCATGTTGACCCTGTTTGCCACTTTTTTAAGGCCATGGGAGACGTTGTAGATGTAAAGCACAACAATGGGTCTAGTTAACCTGTCTCTTGGTTTTCGTCTCATGACATCTTTTCTCTCTTCTCCGAGAAGGCTCTCCGCCACTGATGTTAATAAGGAAGTGGGATATCCTGCTGATGACAGGCGACAAATTTGTGCACAGAAGCTTGTTTTTATCAGTTGTTTGCACGATTTTGTAAGTGAGCTTTTAAGACAAAGTTTGGCGATGCCCTCTTCACCAACTTGGAGTGAGAAGAATTGAAGTTAAGGAGCGGCTTGTTTCCTCGTATCTTGTACAACCAGCATACGTGAAACGTAAATAAAAAAGTTCGTAAATCCAGGAATCCAATGAACCTTTCAACTGGAAGCTGGTGCGTGAGCTTCAACGGATGCATGCACTCTTGGAAAGTTGACAGAACTTTGGCCATCGTGTTGGGAAACTTGCTTCTGTCGACGTCAAGGAAGATCATATAATCGTCCACGTAACGAAAGAAGTTTACGACTTCCGGGCAGTCTAAGCTTCTTTGCAGCAGTCTGTCATGGTGCGCAAGGTAAATGTCACTGAGCAAAGGGCCGATACAAGACCCAATGCAAACCCCTTGTTTTTGCAAGTATGTACTTCCATCCCTAGTGACGAATGTGGATTGCAAGTAGAAGGCAATCAACTCGAGAAATCTGTCTTGGGGGATGCCTGAAGCGTTCTGGAATGCAATGGACCCCAAAAGAATCAATGCTTCCCTCAATGCAGTGTAAAAGACGGTCCTGAGGGAGTGCGTACTACAGATCATTTATGTCAATTGAAAAGGCGTTTACATTGCTGTCGAACAAATCATCAATCATGAGAAGATTCTGTTTTTTTGAAGAAATAAGGCTTGCGACGTTTGCCAGGTTTCCTTTTCGGAGACAGAACTCTGACCGGGCATTCGGTTTTGTGAGTCTTGGCACTGAAAAATAATTCCTGGCTTAAAAGTTTGCTGCGGTCCATGTAAGAAGAAAGCTTTTTTAATTCCATCGAGAGACGCAGCTTTTTAGCTTCGCTCTTGATCACAGTTAAGGAGATGTCGTTGTGGCGTTGAAAAACGGACTCAATGGCAGAGAGGGCTTTCACTCCAAACAAGTCGTGGTGCATGAGCACGAATCCTCCTTCTTTATCAGCCGGCATTAGAGACAGGTGATGCTCCATTAGGTAGGTCACCACTTTTTTGGTTGGTAAGGGTGAGGTTCGGACTTTTTCGTAAGAGCATATCGACTCCTTCGGAGGGGACGCGGTCAGATTCAACTTTTGAAGCACGAAGTGTCTCCAAAACCTGTCTGACCATTGATAGTAGCTCAGATGCCGACTTATTTGGTTCTACAGAGAACTTGGGACCAAGACTCAGGACTCGTTGCACTACCTGCGGCAGATATATGTCTCCGATGGTGTGTACAGTGTTACTCGGCGCTTGTACTTTCTTTGGTGTTAAACTGCGGAGATGACTCAGAGTGAGTCGCCATAAATGATCAGTCATTCTATCTAAAAGGAAAGAGTACTCACGCCATATGCTTTAACCGAATGGAAGGGTACACAAATTTACGTAGAGGCTCGTCCGGTTATGCCTTGTTTGTCTGTGCCACTCAGATTGTAGAATCTTGCACATTCTCGTGCCGTGACCGGCTGACGGGGCGAAGCCACCGCAAAGGTCTTTGACTTCAGGCGGCACCATTTTGACTCGGATGCAATATCCGAAGGTCCGCGCTTGGCAGACACAAATGGCAATTTGTGTCTGCCATTGTTATGAGTCAGGGCTGTGTGAGAGTCTTCTCTGCTGTGAATGTGTCCCTAAGTGTGATTGTGTTTTTTGACTGTGGTGACGTGTGGTTGTGTGGATTCCCTATTTGCGCTGTTAATTTCGAGACACGGATAACCAACCCGCCAAAGCCCCCGTTTTGTCCAGCTATATTTTTAGTACATCGGGCCCTTTTACGCATCTTCCCTGGAACCCTAGCCTTCTTGTCGCCTGGATCGCCATTTGTGTCTGCCAAGCGTGGACCTTTGAATATTGCATCCGAGTCAAGATGGGGACGCCTGAAGTCAAAACCCTTTTCGGTGGCTTCGCCCCCTCAGCAGGTCACGGCACGAGGATGTGCAAGATTCTACAATGTGAGTGGCATAGACAAACAAGGCATTACCGGACGAGCCTCTACGCAAATCTGTGTACCCTTCCATTCGGTAAAGCAAATAGTCTGAGTACTCTTTCCTTTTAGATAGAATGACTGATCTTTTATGGCTACTCACTCTGAGAGTCATCTCCGCAGTTTGAAACCAAAAAAGTGCAGGAACCGAGTAACACTGTACACAACAACGGAGACATATATCTGCCGCAGGTAGTGCAACGAGCCCCGAGTCTTGGTCCCAAGTTCGCGGTAGAACCAAATAAGTCGGCACCTGAGCTACTATCAATGGTCAGACATGTGGCACTTCGTGCTCCAGAAGCTGAATCTGACCGCGTTACCTCCGAAGGAGTCTATATACTCTACGAAAAAAGTCCCGAGCCTCACTCTTACCAACCATAAAAGTGGTGACCTACCTAAAGGAGCATCACCTGTCTCTAATGGCGGCTGATAAAGAAGGAGGATTCGTGCTCATGCACCACGACTTGTTCGGAGTAAAAGCCCTCTCTGCCATTGAGTCCGTTTTTCAACGCCACAACGACATCTCCTTAAGTAAGATCAAGAGCGAAGCTAAAAAACTGTCTGTCGATAGAATTAAAAAAGCTTTCCTCTTACATAGACCGCAGCAAACTTTTAAGCCTGGAATTATTTTTCAGAGCCAAGACTCACAAAACCGAATGCCCGCTCAGAGTTATTGTCTTCGAAAAGGGAACCTGGCAAAAGTCGCTAACCTTATTTTTCAAGAAAAACTGAATCTTCTTACGATTGATGATCCGTTCTTAATTAGGAGCTCCAACGAACTAATAAGATTCCTATCTGAGCGTAACGACAGCTACTTAAACGCCTTTTCAATTGACATAAAAAATCTGTACTACGCACTACCTCAGGACCGTCGTTTACACTGCAATGAGGAAAGCATTGAATATTTTGGGTCCATCGCATTTCAGAACGCTTCAGGCATCCTCCAAGACACATTTCTCGAGTTGATGGCCTTCTGCCTGCAATCCACATTCGTCACTTGGGATGGAAATACATACTTGAAAAAACAAGGGGTTTGCATTGGGTCTTGTATCACCCCTGTGCTCAGTGACATTTACCTTGCGCACCATGACCGACTGCTGCAAAGTAGCTTAGACTCCCCGGAAGTCGTGAACATGGTTCGTTAGGTAGACGATTATATCATCTTCCTTTACGTCGGCAGAAGCAAGTTTCCCACCACGATGGTCAAAGTTCTGTCAACTTTCGAAGGGTGCACAAATCCGTTGGAGCTCACGCACGAGCTTCCCGTAGAAAAGTACATTATATTCCTCGATTTACGAATATGTTTTTGACCTTTCACCTATGCTGGTTGTACGAGCCACGAGGAACAAGCCGCTCGTTAACTTCAATTCTGCACACTCCAAGTTGGCGAAGAGGGGCATCGTCAAACTTTGCCTTAAAAACTCACTTACAAAATTGTGCAAACATCTAATAAGAACAAGCTTCTGTGCACAATTTGGTCGCCTGTCATCAGCCAGATATCCCACTTAGTTATTAACATCAGTGGCGGAGAACCTTCTCAGAGAACAGAGAGAATAGGTCATCAGACGAAAACCAAGAGACGGGTCAACTAGACCCATTGTTGCGCCTTACATCCACAACGTCACCCATGGTCTTAAAAAAGTGGCAAACAGGGTCAACATCGACGTCATATTCTCGGCTCGAAACAAGCTTTCCAGCTTATGCAAAAAAAAAGTGAACAATCCTCCACAACATCCAGCGAGCTGCACAAAAAACACATGACCAGTTTCGTTCCGTGCACAGAAAGGGTAGTGTATTTCTTTCCCATCTCTTGTGGGAAACGATGTATCAGCCAGACTTGGAGATGTTCAAACGATCGACTCCGGGAACACAGCAACAACATAAGTAGAGCCGACTCAGGACATTTAGGCCTACATTGCCGTGATTGCAGAGGTGCGGCACATCTAGATAGGTGTAGAGTGCTGGGCAGAAGCGGTAGCCAACTGAGTAGAGAGATAGTGGAAGCCGAAAATATTGCCAGGGATGACGACAAATGTGTAAGCACTCCATCGCTCACGTTATCAGGAAAAGAATTAGCTATCTTAGTACCCTATTTTATTAGCTCACATGAGTATCATTTAATGGAATGTAGAAGAAAAAGAAGCCAACTTTCATGAATGTATCGAAAAGGCGTTGAAGAAGCAAAAATAGAACGTGAGTTGGGAGTCACCACTGTGTAAGTGTCTGCTGTGAATGTGTCTGCTGTGAATGTGTCCCTAAGTGTGATTGTGTTTGTGGCCTGTGGTGACGTGTGTTTGTGTGGATTCCCTACTTGCGCTGTTATTTTTTGAGACATAGGTAAACCAACTCGCCCAAGCCGCCGTTTTGTCCGGCTTTTTCCTGTCGTATGTGCCTTAAGCAGATGTGTAAAAAAAGTGAATGTAGTTTACAACTCCCTGTAACACCGAATTAGAGCACAGCTCTTGAGCAGGATGATGGAAGGGTACTGAGGGGAGGGTATACCCCTCCTCCTCCTCCTCCTCCCCTGATTCTTCAATCTCCTCCGGGGGGGGGGGTCATGTGACCTCGGGAGGGACGGGGGTCACGTGACCTCTCGGGTAGGGGGGAAGGGGGGTCACGTGACCTCAAGGAGGGGGGTCACGTGACGTCGGGGGCGCGGGGGAGGTGAGTCACGTGACCTTGGGGGGAGGGGGTTGTTCTAGTAGCTCTTAGAGAGACGCACGGGCTGCAGCTATAGAAGTAGAAGACAAGCAATAAAAGGAGAGACTGGCTCGTCTCCTCAACCTGGCTGGTCCTATTTCCTAGTCGCTCGCCGTACCCCTAAACACCCAACACAACATGGTCACAGCCTAACTGGATCTTTCCCACCCCACCTCACGTCGTTCAAGCTTCCTAAGAGGTGACGAAGCAGTAGAGCCAGGGACGATTGGCGATTCCTACACGCCGCGACATCTGAACATCCCGATTATTCGAAACAAGATGGCCACTTCATTGCTGACTTGCCAGCCACCGGAAGATTTTGACCTCTCAAAGTTAGAAGAGTGGCCCCGGTGAATCCGGCGGTTCGAGAAATTTCGGATGGTTAGCGGACTCCAACGAAAAACCAGCGTCGAACAGGTAAACGCTCTCATTTATTGTATGGGAGACAAAGCTCAAGGTATCCTGCTTTCGATCAACTTAACCGCACACCAAATGACTTACTACGAGGTAGTACACAAGGCGTTCGACGATCACTTCACTGGTCGAAGAAACTTGATCTATGACAGATCAAAATTCCACACAAGGATTCAGGAAGACGGAGAGCCCGTTGAACACTTCGTGACCGATCTTCATGGTTTGGCTCAGTACTGCAAGTTCGGGACTCTCCACGACGAGATGATCAAAGATCGTATTGTTGTGGGTGTCAGATACCGAAAACTGTCTAAAATAAATGCAGCTAGACGCTAACTTAACCCTGGAAACAGCGACCACTATGGCTCGCCAGTTAGAAACTGTCAAAAGACAACAAACTGACCTTCGACCGGAATCCGACAGTGTTAGTCGAGTCAAGGCATCATATCCACCAGAAGCCCGTCCTTCGCAAAGAAGGCTACCTACTCAGACCACCAAAAGTGTCGACGACAGACTTCACTCCCTTGGATATGGGCATAATCGACACGCGCGCGGTGAATGTCCAGCCAAGGTTGCGATATGCCACAGATGTGGAAAAAGAGGACACTTCGCCAAAGTTTGTTTAGGCTCTAAAGTTGTCCAAGAGCTAATCACTGAAGAGGAAGACCCCTCTTTTTTAGGCACAGTGGATGCCAAAGACACTGACCCCTGGACTGTTACTGTGCAGCTTCAACAAGCCCTTTGTCCTTTAAGGTCGACAAAGGAGCCGACGTCACGGTGATCCCTGAAACCGTGTACCTACAACACTTTGAACAAGTGTCCTTGACAGAACCGACAAAACTTTTAAAGGGACCTGGTCAAGACAGATTGCGCGTCGTTGGAGTTCTACGCGGCGATATTACGTACAAGACAAAGTTGCGACAGACGTCTATGTGCTGAAGAACCTTGAATCTCCGCTCCTGTCAAGACGAGACAGCGAGAAGTTAGGTGTCGTCAAGAAACTTAATGAAGTGTCTACTTCAAACTCCAATACAGTGAACGCTAAAGCTGAGTTCCCTTCGCTCTTTACATGTCTTGGTTGCGTGAACATGCCATTAACGATAATATTCAACCAAGACGCTGTGCATTTTCTTTAGCCTCCACGAGGAGGATCCCAATACCTTTCATCCAAGAGGTAAAGAAAGAGCTCGAAAACATGGTTCTGCTTGATGTATTAGAACCGGTGGACGAACCTACCGACTGTTGTTCTGCTATGGGAGTGGTGCGGAAACCAAATAGAAGCTATCGAATCTGCATGAATTTTGCATCATTAAACAAGTACGTTGAGAAAGAACTTCATCCTCTCTCTGCCACGGATCACGTTCTCGCACAGCTAGGGAATCCGAGATTCTTCTCCAAGCTCGACGCCAATTCCGGCTTCTGGCAGTTTCAACTAGCACCAGAGTCGCAGATTCTGTCAACTTTCATCACTCCTTCCGGGAGGTACAAGCTCAAAAGGCTTCTATTTGGTATCACGTCCGCACCAGAGTTTTTCCAGAAGAAGATGAGCCAGCTATTAAGGACATTGAGGGCCACCTGTGCCACATGGACGACATTCTCGTCTACGGCTCTTCCAAGGAAGAACACAACAAAAGACTAAGAGAAGTCCTTGCAAGGCTGCAACAAGTAGGAATCACGCTGATCGACTCTAAGTGCGTTCTTGAGGCAACCCGAGTGAAGTTCCTCGGACACATAATAGACCAAACTGGGGTCCACCCTGATGACGACAAGCTCGCGGCAGCCAGGGCAATGAAAACACCAGCCAATGTAAGTGAGCTGAAGAGTTTTCTGGGAATGATAAACTATCTAAAAACATTCATTCCACATTTTGCCCAAAAAGCACATCCTCTGACGGCGCTTTTGAGTTCAAAGAACGCTTGGGTCTGGGAATGTGAGCAGCAGATGGCTTTTGACGCCTTGAAAGTAACACTCACTTCAATCCCAATACTCGCCTTGTTTGATCCCAAGAAAATAACAGTGATCTCGGCAGACGCCTCAACCTATGGCATTGGTGCAGTTCTGCGACGAAAACAGAGCGACGACACGTATCGTTCAGTCGCCTATGCATCAAGAGCACTCAGCAACACAGAGAGGCGCTATGCTCAAATCAAAAAGGAAGGGTTGGCTGCGGTCTGGAGCTGTGAAAAGTTTCGCGACCTCATTGGAAGTCATCATTGAAACTGACCACAAGCCTCTGGTCCCAATTTTTTTCCACGAAAAGTTTAAAAGACATCCCGCTCAGACTATAACGCATGAAGCTACGCATGATGAGGTACTCATATGACATCAGACATGTTCCAGGTAAAGACCGCATCGCCGCTGACGTCTTGTCCAAACATCCTCTGGCTCAAGCTCCAAGCCGTGAATTGGAAGAAGAGGTCGACGCTTACGTTCACGGCATCAAATCTAGTCTCCCCGCTACTGACAAACGATTTCAGCAAATCCAGGAGGAACAAAAAAAAAAAGATGTCACCTGCCAGCTCTTGACCAGATACTGTGCTGAGGGGTGGCCTATCAAGGACAATGTATATCAAACGTGTAAGGACTTTTGGCAATACCGAACTGATATTTTTATGAATGAGGGGCTTCTAATGCAAGACTCAAGGATTCTGGTTCCCTCATCTATGAAAGAAGACATATTGAGTAAAATACACCACGGACATGAAGGCATCACTAAATGCCGGGCACGTGCACGCGAGTCTGTCTGGTGGCCTGGCATATCGACTCAAATAGAAAAATTTGTCCGAGGGTGTCACCAGTGCATCGAAGAAACGAGCAACAGACGAGAGCCGTTGATGCCAACGCCTTTTCCTGAAAGACCGTGGCAACAAGTTGGCATGGACCTGTTTTAACTCGCAGGAAAATGGTATTTGCTTGTCACCGATTATTATTCTAGACTCCCAGAAGTTGCGCCGCTCACAAGCATGTCAACAACATCCGTAATCGACCACCTCAAATCTATCTTCGCCAGGCATGGCACTCCAGAAATTGTGTTCAGTGACAATGGCCCACAGTTTCAAAAGATCGACTCGTCAGACTTTTTCAAGTTTTCACAAGACTAGGGCTTCCACCGCAAAACGTCCAGCCCGAAGTTTCCGCAAAGTAACGGTTTTGTAGAGTCTGCTTTCAAAATAATCACGCGCAGTATGAAGAAGACCAATGACGCCTATCGCGCACTTCAGTCGTACCGAGCCAAACCTCTCGAAAACGTCTACAGCCCCGCAGAGCTCCTGATGGGAAGGCGCATAAGGACCTCACTCCCTACAGTCGGATATCGCCTTAATCCAAAGACTCCGGATCCCGATCTCCTCAAGAATTGGGAAAAACAGAGCAGGGACAAAGAGAAAATGAACTTCGACAGAAGGCATGAAGTACACGCACTTAAGCCACTGCATATTGGACAACGCGTGTGGGTCTCAGACCAAAGACAAACTGGTCACGTCACGTCGCTTTCGGAAGCGCCCCGTTCATACATAGTTGAGCCTGACCGGGGAGTTGTGAGGAGAAATCGAGGACACTTGATTCCAATTCCCATTCCCACGACACAGGCACAATCCGCACGTGAAGGATCACCCCTCGCTAGCAATAACATGGCTTCCTTGCCTACAACATCCACAACCCCCTTGCCTGCAACATCTACAGGCCTTCCAGCCACGCGGAGTGGGCGTACTGTGAAACCTGTCGACCGGCTAGGTTTTTAGATGTTAGAAGGGGAAGATGCTCTAGTAGCTCTTAGACGCACGGGATGCCGCTATAGAAGTAGAAGACGAGGAATAAAAGGGGAGACTGGCTCGTGTCCTCAACCTGGCTGGTCCTGTTTCCTCGTCGCTCGCCGTACCCCAAAACACCCAACACAACAGGGGTCACGTGACCTCAAGGAGGGGGGGGGGGGGGCTCGCGCGGTGCATTCTGGGACATTTCCCATAATGCAGCGCGCGGTTACGCCGACGCCGACGGCGACGCCGAAACCGACGCCGACGCCAACGCCGCTCAAGACGGAAACGGGCGCCTAAGAGCTGCGCCCTAAAAGATAAAGGAGAGCAACAGCCCCAGAGGGTGAGATGATAAACATCCTGAAGAGTTCGTAGAGTGCGAAGAAAGAAAGGCTTATTCAATTCCACTAAGCTGCGGCAGTAAGTGCATTGGACAAACTGAGAGATGAGTTAACCATAGAGTCCGAGAACACAACTTGGAAACATCAAAGGCTTCAAATGAGTATCTTCACCCAATCGCAGTTCACAGCGATAGGTTCGATGACTGTACTTCACATTTTTCTAATACTAGAATACTGGGCGGGCACAACAACTAATTTGGGTATAGAAATAATTTAATATTTCGCCATGGGGACTGTCAACAACATTTCGCCAACTTTAATATCACTGACAAAAACAGAGGTCGAGTTCCTAAGACCAGAGATGACTAGATTACTGATATCACCCTACGATCGTGCTTTCTAAACCTTTAAATCTATAGTAAAGTTCCATTTTCTTCACCAATTTTCTCCATTCATCCTTCGAAAATTTTAAATCTTTTGGAGGGAAGCTTAATATTTTTTTCCTTCTATGTTGTTGCTAAATAAAAGACGTTCTGTATCGTTCCCCGTATTTGATATTTTTTTTCATTTTTATGTATTCGTATTTATTCTGTGTTTCCCTGTTTCGAAACAAAACAAAAAAACATTCGTGTTTCAACCTACATCTTCCTTGAAACAGTAATGTTTGTTGTAGCAATGAATATAATTCTGGGATACGAGCGCCTTTTTATCCGGCAGCTAGCCAAGCCAGCTCGATGATGGTAATTCCTCTCCTGTACCAGCAATACCGCGCCCCCGAAACAGCATCCAGGCATTTATTTCCTCTATCTCAGTCTCTCCCGACAAAAAGAATGGCCGAGGAGAGCTATCCGTGCAAAGAATTTGGATGCCATGTTCCAACAAGCATCAAGTTGAGTCCGACACCGTCATAATTGTATTGGCAAAAAAGAATATTGCTGTGAGTAGATCGAGTTTAAATTCCTTAATCATTGTGATCTGCAATTGGCGCTTCAAATGGGTGTTTACCTAATTTTCTCATCTGCAAACAGCAAGGCTTCGGACCTAAAATTAGAGGGTTTTCTTTTTTCTTATTGTGACTTCAAGCTAGTTTTTTAATGCTTAGCCAGGTATACATCTGAAATTTTTGGATCAACACATTTTTGAGCAAATTTTATGAAGATAAATATACCCGTCGTTCCGCTGCACGCTATATATATTACCCTCTTACTTGTTGAATAAAAAAAACAATTTTATTTTTAAACAGAGGTAATAGTTTTTTAAAACACGCTAACAAAAGAGAGTGGCATGCAGGAAGTTTTTGCGAAACGTTTGCCAAATTTGCGGATATAGAAAAAAGACATGAAGAGATAAAAGGGTGTCAGTGGCCAACAACTACAAGCGTTGGCAGTGGGTTGACTTCTGCAGGTAACGGCATAATTGTACGACACAGAATGTCATCACGATCCCCAACCCTTTTAATTTGGATGGCTTTGCTGAAACAAACATTAAAGGGGCACTGAAACCCCAATTGTTTTACTCACTTAAACAATTAAAATCAGTGTATATAACAAAGTAAAAATTGCAAGGGGAAAAAGCTCTTAGTGCTCGAACGTGCTTTTTTTCTTAAAAAGGTGCCCTCCCCTCCTACCAGACACCTCCTTGCGATCGTTTTTCTGGTGACCACCGGCGAAGTCATCGATTTGCGAATATGCAGAAATGTTGAGCTTCCGAAAATTACATTTTTATCACAGTTATTAATGACATGCACGATATATATTTCGTACGAACGTTGCTTACGCACGACGACGCTGGTTTTGAAATGTCAAATTAAAAGTCCGGAAGTGTCTTCGTCGGGACGTCAAGGAGTCGACGTCGTCTTATTGCCATCTCTGATTTGGTCTTTCAAAATGGCAACGCATGTTGGTTGCGCCGCAAGCGAGAGCGATGTTGGCGGAAGATCGGAAGATCACGTGACCTTTTCAGTACCAGAGCACCTTTCCGACTTCGGGAAGGAATTAGTTGAACGTCCGCTAAGGTTTGGTCTGGTAGAGTACGAGTCGCCTGATCGAGAGCAGGGATATGCCAATGAGGACGTCGCCGTGTTGTCGGTACTTTCGCCTACATCAAATTTGTGGCGCCTCGACTACACAGACTGGTAAGATCGCGTACATGCACCGATCAGTTAGAAGACAGCGCCCGTAACTTATATCTTTATTATATGTCGTTTCCTGCGTACAGCGGTGCCGATGTGCTGTGCTGAGCAGCCTCGCACTATACAACGGCAAATGCTGCAGGTAGATTGGGCGGCAGCTGATTTGCATGCAGCGTTAGGGCTGCATAACTATGCACGACTTACTTTTAATTGAACTTGCTTTAATCTTTGCCGTTTCGGTTCACGTGATGGGTCTTGAATCGTAAATGCCATCGGAACGTACTCACGCCTCAAACGAGAAAGGTTCGAAATCCCAATGCCCTAGCAACGTTCGGATTTGTCTCGTAATCATCATCGATGAGGTGGCGACAGCAAACGAAACGGTTCGAGCATAAATCCATGAGCTGTCCCTCCGGAATCGCCTCAATCTACGCTTTCTTCTCCGTTTTATTCTTTGAAACCTCGTTTAGACGTAGACTTAGGAATGTGGTAGTGCTGGGACAGTTCTTGATGCAGCACCGACGCAACATTGTCAGTGACGTCGCTCATCGAAATTCGCTGCACTTCGCCTACACATGCACCCCTTTTGAAATTTTTTTAGAACGCCTAAGCAGAGCAGAGGACACACAATATATCAAAACTCGCAGCTGACGCGTCGTCTGCTGACGGCAATTGGCCGTCGCGGAGCGTGGAGCGAATTTCGAGAGCCAGCGCGTGGTGGACGAAGGGAGAAGAGCGATAGACGGACGAAACTTCCGGAATTTGAAAGGCAGCAGTAAAAAAAAAAAAGCAAAAAGAACGCCCAACCCTCTTGATGTCACTGCGGAGCGTGGAAATTTCACATCCGGTTCTCTGAAAGTTTTTTTTTTTTTTTCCTGCAAATATATGCCATTCTGAGGCTTCAACTTTTGAGGGTGATGTCTAGGTATCACGTCCAATCGTACTGTATATAAAAATACTTTTGGGGGTGTCAGAATAACATAACCTCGGCTCTTTTTTGTTTAGCTGAAACGGTTGTTCAAGAGAGCATAGAGCACGACTGTTTTTTTCGGAAGGCAAGGTGTGTCTTCTAGTTGCAGCAATTACGATGCATCCACATAAACGTTTTGTTTTCAGTGACGCAATCTCTTTCATAAATCTAGGAATCTCGCAAATTCAATAGACCGATGTCGCTATCCATTTTGACTGCGCCACCGCGGCCGCAATGCATCGACGAAACTTTTGTCTTTCTGCACGTGCCACAACTTCGCTGAAGTCCTGCGCGTGCATAGCACGAGATGTCTCGGGCACTGCCACCTGTCTCCTGTGAACTAAAGTTATGGCTGCTTTACACATGGGCCGAATGTTTAGTGAGATCGGTCTACTGAGATAGAAAAGTAAACTACTGCTTACGTGTTCGTCCCTTGGTGCGAGCGTGTTCTTCAGGTAGTGTGTTTGGAAGAACTAAAAAAAGTTGCATAACAATATATGACAATAATATCGTTAAATTTACACGAATATATTTTTAGCGAAGCGTCTACGTCTCAAGGGTACTATGGCGGTCACTATGACTGAATAAAATATCGGTCAAACTCATTTAAATACTTCCTGTTTTAATATATAGTAAAGACAAGTATTTAAATAAAACTAATTATTTCTGCAAGGTGGCCTTGATTGGCAAACTCAAGATATAAATACTTTGACAGATGTTACAACTTGCTGGTGTCATAATAAAAATATATGTTTGCACATTCATTTTGTTTCGTTGGTGTAAAGTACATTACACTGCATAATACGCAAATTCACCGTACTGCATAAAGGTCGACCCACACATGAATCTCATCGCGTACACAGAGCTGGCCCACATACCAGGTATAATATTAATTGGTGAGATATAATTCAGTAGAAAGGGTGACGATTTATTTTGTACACATATGGCAGGAGTACGTAAACTTCAGAACCTTATGTCCAGACTGGTCAACCTTTCTTAGAGAAACATAAATAACTAATCAACTGAAGTTTCTTTTAATCTAATAATATATAAGCATATTTGTTATATCACAACTACATTAATTTTAATGCACCCAGAGCGACGAAAAACAAACCTCCTAAAACATTCAGTGAAATAATGTGCAGAAGGGATTATTAGAACTATTATTTTTTTCACGTACTTCTCACGAATGGAACTCTGTCCCCGGATGAAATGTCTCTTCAGATTGCGTGATTTATACATGTGGTTTATACAATTTATGATGTACTTGTTTTTTTCACTTCTGTAATCTTACGCTTTTTGGTATAACGTGATAATGACATGTTTATCTCACTCTTTGCCTAAAGCTCTGTTGTTTTTTTTAGAGTGTGGTGTTGTGTAGCAAATATGGGTACAGTGGTACCGCACACTTGTGTTTGTATTCGTTTTTGTTGATATCTTACAACTGTGCCTTTCGTACTTTGACTGCCCTTTGGCAGCCGGTAGTATGTATAAATAAAAAATTGGCAGCGACCTTTTTCTTTACATAGTCCTTTATTGCATAAAATGCAGTATTTAGCAGTGCTCGTTTCAATTCTGCGGGAAACATTAACAGTCGCTCTGGGAGTAAAGAACCTGTTTTTCTCATCAATTTTCGGGGAAACTGGATTTGTGTGTAATGCGACTGGAAAGGAAGTGGGCAAGGAGAGGTAAGACAGTGGGAGGAAGATTACTATAAGAAGGGGGAGGGATGGGAAGGAAGCAAGGGGAGGGAGAGAAGGCGGAAAGGAAAACAGATGGGAAAGGAAAGAGGGACACTTTAGGAGAGTGACGGAATGAAATAAGAGGGAGGCAAATGGAAGGAAGGAGAGAGGAATGGTGATTGGAAACTGGCGTGCCACGTGACATAAATTTCCCATCTAAATTTATAGCAGAAACTGAATTGATGTGGCATATGACCATGGGAAAGGGGGGGGGGGGTAGAGGGAGGGATAGAGGGGAGGGGATGCAGATGGAGAAGACAGTCTAATGAGTCATAGAGAGAAAGGGACGGGCAGGGAAGGAGAGAGACATATAACAGGAAATTGGCATGTCCCGTGATATATAACAGCCCGCAAAATTTAGTGGAGAAACTGAATTGCTGGTAAGGTCACGCGACGTCAGTTTCCCCACTGAAATCAGGTAGCAAGTTAAATTTGTGCATAATTGACGGCATGTGAATTTTGTCACTAAAATTAGCGGGGAAACTGAATTGACGTAGAGGTCACGTGACGTGAGGTTGTAACATGTGGTCACGTTACGTGAATATCCTCACTAAATTCAGCGGAAGACGAACATACAACAAGACGCACAGACGGAAAAATGTTTGGGGATTGGCGGTTCCGTTAAAGATAAAGTCATGCTTTAAAAAAACAAAATAAATAATGCTAAGTCACAGCTGTGTTTTTAGTGCTGTGCTAGCACTCTGCTGCATATGTGAACATGTCTTACTAAAGGACTGCATGATGCTGTAGTATGCAGATTAAATAACGTCATGATACCGATGTATGCAAAACACACAATTGCAAGGTACTACAGAATACAGAGTCATTAATAGAAAGTTATCAGCCGATGCTACATAAATACGAAAGAAGATTGTCAGTAAAACAATTCAAGATCTATTTTTGTATAACGAGGCTTAGTGTTTTCGTTACTACCCTAGGCACGTCAATAAGGGACAAATCAAAATTGTAATATTACTACATTAAATTTAAATTGGAAACTCGAATCAAATGTTCGATATGCACACTGCCTGATGCCTGTAGCCGTTTGCGTCATAGTTTCTCGCCATTGGTTTCTTTGCCGTTGACCTTTGAGTTGGTCTCATGTTAGCACATTGATCTGTCTCCTGTGGAGTCTAGGTTGACATTGGATTCCAAGAAGGCAAATGCTTTAACAATATCGTCATCGGTCACATAGTTTAGCCCTCAACAATTAGGCCCTTGTATCGTGTTTGATAAATCTAGGCGTGTCAGTATTCACACGCCCAACGTGATATTGTGGCGCATGCTCTGTACCAACACCACATGTTTTCCCAATTCGTTCTGTCTTTCCCACACACAGTACAAATATGATGATTCAATAAGCCAAAGTGAAGTTCATTTTGTCCGGAATTGGGCTACGCGTATTTTTTCCTGCCTTACGCACAAAACCTGTTTATTGAAAGCGGTATTTTTTTTCTTGTACCTTTGATAATATTTGCATGCAGTTATAAACTATGCTTCTCCCAACAGAAGGTTGCAAGTTGGAATAAAAACTGCGTATCACCCCGAAATAAAAGTAGCATGGTATTAGTCGCTTTCAGACAGACAGTTTATCGATTCGTAAAGCGAATAGGTAATCATCGCATTAATGCGATGATTACCCTAATCATCGCATTAATGCAGTCATTTTGCTAAATATTCGAAATATCGCCTCTATGCTGTCATTTTCCTAAATATTTTAAATAACCATATATTTCGAGTATTACCTTGCTGGGCATCACCAAAAAACTCAAGGACAATACATTTTCGATAGAGATTAAGCACGTGTTTTGTTTTTTGGGGTCCCCAAAAGGCATCCAAGGCACCCGCCCCGTCCAGACGTATTTTCGTTTCCTTCATATTTTTCTTAGCCATTCGTGATCATGCAACAGATGCGATAACTTTTGTGTTTAACAACGCTTCGAGCACGCACGACGTTTTTTTTTTTTTTTTTTTTTTTTTTTTTTTTTTTTTTTTACATATCTATTTATTCGTTTTCGATCACGTTGAGCAGGCTCATAAATTAAAACAAATTATGTATATTTTATTAAAATAATTTAGTTTGACATACCATTTATAATTTGAAGTATTCTACACTCTACGCACATCAGTACATTTGCCTATTGGCCATGAGTGCTAGGCACCAAAGGTTTGTCTTTATTATCTCTAAATTTCGCAGGATATCTTTGGTTGATGTTCGTGCAAACACTCGGTATACTTGACGAGTGTTTCCCCGAACACCGGGGAAACACTACAAAATAATTTTCATTTTCGTTTAGTTCAACGTTTTCGATCACGTTGAACTAAAGTTATGGCTGCTTTACACATGGGCCGAATGTTTAGTGAGATCGGTCTACTGAGATAGAAAAGTAAACTACTGCTTACGTGTTCGTCCCTTGGTGCGAGCGTGTTCTTCAGGTAGTGTGTTTGGAAGAACTAAAAAAAGTTGCATAACAATATATGACAATAATATCGTTAAATTTACACGAATATATTTTTAGCGAAGCGTCTACGTCTCAAGGGTACTATGGCGGTCACTATGACTGAATAAAATATCGGTCAAACTCATTTAAATACTTCCTGTTTTAATATATAGTAAAGACAAGTATTTAAATAAAACTAATTATTTCTGCAAGGTGGCCTTGATTGGCAAACTCAAGATATAAATACTTTGACAGATGTTACAACTTGCTGGTGTCATAATAAAAATATATGTTTGCACATTCATTTTGTTTCGTTGGTGTAAAGTACATTACACTGCATAATACGCAAATTCACCGTACTGCATAAAGGTCGACCCACACATGAATCTCATCGCGTACACAGAGCTGGCCCACATACCAGGTATAATATTAATTGGTGAGATATAATTCAGTAGAAAGGGTGACGATTTATTTTGTACACATATGGCAGGAGTACGTAAACTTCAGAACCTTATGTCCAGACTGGTCAACCTTTCTTAGAGAAACATAAATAACTAATCAACTGAAGTTTCTTTTAATCTAATAATATATAAGCATATTTGTTATATCACAACTACATTAATTTAATGCACCCAGAGCGACGAAAAACAAACCTCCTAAAACATTCAGTGAAATAATGTGCAGAAGGGATTATTAGAACTATTATTTTTTTCACGTACTTCTCACGAATGGAACTCTGTCCCCGGATGAAATGTCTCTTCAGATTGCGTGATTTATACATGTGGTTTATACAATTTATGATGTACTTGTTTTTTTCACTTCTGTAATCTTACGCTTTTTGGTATAACGTGATAATGACATGTTTATCTCACTCTTTGCCTAAAGTTCTGTTGTTTTTTTTAGAGTGTGGTGTTGTGTAGCAAATATGGGTACAGTGGTACCGCACACTTGTGTTTGTATTCGTTTTTGTTGATATCTTACAACTGTGCCTTTCGTACTTTGACTGCCCTTTGGCAGCCGGTAGTATGTATAAATAAAAAATTGGCAGCGACCTTTTTCTTTACATAGTCCTTTATTGCATAAAATGCAGTATTTAGCAGTGCTCGTTTCAATTCTGCGGGAAACATTAACAGTCGCTCTGGGAGTAAAGAACCTGTTTTTCTCATCAATTTTCGGGGAAACTGGATTTGTGTGTAATGCGACTGGAAAGGAAAGTGGGCAAGGAGAGGTAAGACAGTGGGAGGAAGATTACTATAAGAAGGGGGAGGGATGGGAAGGAAGCAAGGGGAGGGAGAGAAGGCGGAAAGGAAAACAGATGGGAAAGGAAAGAGGGACACTTTAGGAGAGTGACGGAATGAAATAAGAGGGAGGCAAATGGAAGGAAGGAGAGAGGAATGGTGATTGGAAACTGGCGTGCCACGTGACATAAATTTCCCATCTAAATTTATAGCAGAAACTGAATTGATGTGGCATATGACCATGGGAAAGGGGGGGGGGGTAGAGGGAGGGATAGAGGGGAGGGGATGCAGATGGAGAAGACAGTCTAATGAGTCATAGAGAGAAAGGGACGGGCAGGGAAGGAGAGAGACATATAAAGGAAATTGGCATGTCCCGTGATATATAACAGCCCGCAAAATTTAGTGGAGAAACTGAATTGCTGGTAAGGTCACGCGACGTCAGTTTCCCCACTGAAATCAGGTAGCAAGTTAAATTTGTGCATAATTGACGGCATGTGAATTTTGTCACTAAAATTAGCGGGGAAACTGAATTGACGTAGAGGTCACGTGACGTGAGGTTGTAACATGTGGTCACGTTACGTGAATATCCTCACTAAATTCAGCGGAAGACGAACATACAACAAGACGCACAGACGGAAAAATGTTGGGGATTGGCGGTTCCGTTAAAGATAAAGTCATGCTTTAAAAAAACAAAATAAATAATGCTAAGTCACAGCTGTGTTTTTAGTGCTGTGCTAGCACTCTGCTGCATATGTGAACATGTCTTACTAAAGGACTGCATGATGCTGTAGTATGCAGATTAAATAACGTCATGATACCGATGTATGCAAAACACACAATTGCAAGGTACTACAGAATACAGAGTCATTAATAGAAAGTTATCAGCCGATGCTACATAAATACGAAAGAAGATTGTCAGTAAAACAATTCAAGATTCATTTTTTGTAAAACGAGGCTTAGTGTTTTAGTTACTACCCTAAACTCGTCAATAAGGGACATATCAAAATTGTAATAATACTTAATTAAATTTAAATTGGAAACTCGAATCAAATGTTCGATATGCACACTGCCTGATGCCTGTAGCCGTTTGCGTCATAGTTTCTCGCCATTGGTTTCTTTGCCGTTGACCTTTTGAGTTGGTCTCATGTTAGCACATTGATCTGTTTCCTGTGGAGTCTAGGTTGACATTGGATTCCAATAACGAAAATGCTTTAACAATTTCGTCATCGGTCACATAGTTTAACCCTCAACTATGTAGGCCCTTGTATCGTGTTTGATTAATCTAGGCGTGTCAGTATTCACACGCCCAACGTGATATTGTGGCGCATGCTCTGTACCAACACCACATGTTTTCCCAATTCGTTCTGTCTTTCCCACACACAGTACAAATATGATGATTCAATAAGCCAAAGTGAAGTTCATTTTGTCCGGAATTGGGCTACGCGTATTTTTTCCTGCCTTACGCACAAAACCTGTTTATTGAAAGCGGTATTTTTTTTCTTGTACCTTTGATAATATTTGCATGCAGTTATAAACTATGCTTCTCCCAACAGAAGGTTGCAAGTTGGAATAAAAACTGCGTATCACCCCGAAATAAAAGTAGCATGGTATTAGTCGCTTTCAGACAGACAGTTTATCGATTCGTAAAGCGAATAGAGTAATCATCGCATTAATTTTTACGCTGTCATTTTGTTAAATATTTGAAATAAACATATATTTCCAGTTATTAACTTGATGGGCATCACCAAAAAACTCAATGACATTCAATTTTCGATAGAGTTTAAGCACGTGTTTGTTTGTTTTTTTGGTCCCGAAAAGGCATCCAAGGCGCCGCCGCGTCTAGACGTATTTGCGTTTCTTTCATATTTTTCTTAGCCATTTGTGATCATGTAACAGATGCGATAACTTTTGTGTACAACAACGCTTCGAGCACGCACGATGTTTTTTTTTTTTTTTTAACATATCTATTTATTCGTTTTCGATCACGTCGAGCAGGTTCTTAAATTAAAAAAAATATATATATGTATACTTTATTAAAATAATTTAGTTTGACATACTATTTATACTTTGAAGTATTCTACACTCTACGCACGTCAGTACATTTGCCTATTGGCCATGACTGCTAGGCACCAAATGGTTGTCTTTATTATCTCTAAATTTCGCAGGATATCTTTGGTTGATGTTCGTGCAAACACTCGGTATACTTGACGAGTGTTTCCCCGAACACCGGGGAAACACTACAAAATAATTTTCATTTGTTGTGATATTCCTCGGTCAATGCCACAGAAAATTATTTCTGTAATAGCCACTAACGGATGTGATTTTAGGTACACCTAGCAAAAGTTATCCTTGCGATTGTTACAAAATACAAATATTTTTAGTAGGTAATTATACCAGCGTCATTTTCTTCGTGATACATAGAGCGCTCTATCTCGTAGATCCTGTGTGCAAGATGTCCTTCCTCAGATCGAGACATCAGAGGCAAAGGAGCGATGCGTAACTTGTCACTGAGGACTCCCATCTGGAAAGGAATGAAAGACTCCCATAGAATCGCCATGCAGGAATTTAAGCACGTGACACGTGGTTTAGATGGTGAACTTTAATTTTTTTATATTCATAACTGGTGCGCGGTATGATATCTAAGATTAGGATGATAATAATTCATTTTTCTTGAGGAACCGAGTGGGCATTATACAAAAGACAGGACAGAAACGAATGAAACATAATCACATTGTAAGACACACAGTGGTCTAGTTATGGAATTAGAGAAAAGAAGGGTTAAGGCTGCTGCAAGCTTAGTATCATAATCTATGAAAAATGCTTTCAGGTAGGGCATTTTACTCATTTATGGCCACTAGCAGAAATTTGGTAGAATTTGATGGACAGTTAAAAGAGGAGGGTATGTGAAGAATGGTTGCAGCAAAAAGAAATTGCGCGACGAGGTTGAAATTAAGTATATCCTATGTAACCAAACTACTTGATTGACATTCTCTGTCAAATTCCCTGACGCGGTATTGCTCATTGCCTAGGTATAACACGCGGGAATAAACTTGTACTAAAGGTAACGGAATTGTAAAAAAATACAATTGCTGGTTCTGTATGAATGATGTTGTATTATAAGATTGTAACAAACCATTTCACTTTCCTGTTTTGAAAAAAACTTTGGGTTTGGAGTCCACGCTTTGTCGTGGGTGGAGCTTTTCATCAGCGGTCGGTTTAATAGATAAGATGCTAAATGAATTTAAATCAACTGCCATTAAGGTATATCAGTAGCGTTTCACGCATTCGCCTTTAACGATACTTTTCCCGGCTGGCTCTATTCATAAAACATAACTGATGACCAAAACATTACACAAAGGAATATGTACAGTTCTGTGTGTGAATGAATGCATGCCATGTATATACGTGCTAAAAACGCAGGTATTACCAACCATACAAAGAAAGAAAAAAACATATTACTAAATCTTGTTATAATGCAAAGTCCGCACAAAAAATAATGAACAAGCATAATATTGATTGACATATTCTATGCGGATAGTGTACAGACGTTACTTTGTCCAGTCGATTCTGACCATCGGCCGATAGAAAACAATAACTCACAATGTAAATTAAGTAGAACAGGGCAGTAAACATTGGAAGGGTTGCTGGTATCCCATAGCGGTTTTTTTTTAATGCGAAGGCATCAATTGTCTCATGGAGTGAGCTGAGGTCATCAGTTTGGAGCTCGAAAACGGCTCCTAGTTTCCGCGATCCCAATAGGAGCGATTCGCCTTCGGTTCCATTGGCTGGCGCGCGTCGAGGGGGCTCCCACTGGTCGCTGCGCCATGGCCTCCGAGATCCCGAAGCGCGCGCGCGCTAGTACGCAGCAGACGACAAAGGCAGCGGACGAGCAGACGACAAAGGGAGCGGACGAGCAGCTTGCATGCTTTTGCATTCACAACTCATAAGAAATGCTTAGGTGTTCCTCGAGCTTTTTTTTTTATTTCTTCCTGTGAAACATTTCCACGTGTGCAAGTTTTTGTTTTTTTATTACCACGCAACGTAACGTCTGTGAGACAAGAATGTTCTTCTGTGAATACTAATGCGCACACCTGTTTTCTGCATACCTTTCCTGATGAAACTGCTTGTATTTGTCGTCAACAGCGGTGCCTTGTACCCTGCCCTTGGTAAAAAAAAATGTGCTAAATGTATTGTAATTCGGAGTTTCATAAAACAAACTTACACTTAAGGCATATTTTTAACATACATTCAAGATGTAAAACTGAGTTTTATGTGCCTTTATTATGCTTAGTACCTCAGCGGCATGGTCTGCGCGTCAACCCATTGTTATAACAAACTGGAAGTATATGACCTGCGCCATTTTTTTCCGGCGAAATATACAATTTATTTGATAAAAGTTGAAAATAAGCGTAGGTATCGTGCATTTAGTTTTAGCATTGGTGTTTGTGGCAGGTTGTGTTAATGATTGTAGTTGGCACCGTACGTAATTTGTTTTCCTTTCTTATAAAACAAGCTACTTGGTGCGAGGCGCTGTTACTTCTTGTTTCCTCTTTGCCTCACAGCCTCACGCTAACATTAATTCGCGTGATGATGACAGCATATTGCGTAGTATTGTCACTCTTGATTTTGACCGATAACCCCGCAGTGACTTCAGGTTTCCGACGCATTTCAAATTAAAAATGTTTGCAAACCTATTTCAAGACTAGCAATGATATAAATAATGTTTCGATTCTTACTGACTCAGCAACGTAAATGTATGGGCAGTTAACGTTTATTTTCACATTGCTTAAATGAGCAGGCAAAATGAAATATCCGATGAAATCAGTACTTTTGTTTTTACTCCTTTCTTCCGGAGAATAAAATATATTTTTTTTCACGATCGTACCTTATAATGTGATTGTAAAACCAGTTGTTTATTGCATAGCGCATGCGACACTTCATGGTAGCCTTATGCACCTAATAATGTAAAAGAGGGCATACGTTTTTATGATGCCTTATCATTAAATTGGTTTATAAAACATGGCGTCGGAACTAATGAATATATTGTACCATTTACTACTGTACGATAATGTATAATAATAACGGATATTACATGTGTGTAATTACTCATGATAAAACGCCCGGAATTAGTTGTTTTGATGAGACAGCGTAACCTGGTATATATCACCCAGGTAGCACGCCTTACAAACGCCGAACTTGGCACAAGCTTGGCAACCTTAGGAACGCAACTTGATTGAGCCAAATACGTATTTTGCCCCGAGGTGTTATTTAGTGCCAGTTATTTGCTTAGGCATTTCTATGCCCTGTTTCTGGAATGCCAGATAATGCAGTCAATTATGCATACTTAAGCCGGAGGTGCCAGAAAACACCCAAATGTGAAGCCTAAATGTGGAACTTGTTTGGTGATTTAGTGCCAAGATACCAAGACTCTGGCCAAAGAAGGCGTAGTTTGGCCCTCCCTTGTTTTCTTCGGTCTTTTTAGTGGCATAAACTCCCAGACAGATGTAAATTATGGGCCAAAGACCTGTGATACCTGGCTATAGAAGACTCTCCATGGAATTTTGATAGTTTGTCTCATGGCGAACTGACGTTATTAAAAAAAATCATTTTAAACTATATACACAAAAACGGCTCGTTTTGTAAAATGTTTTGACGAATATATTTTCCAACTGCAGCCAATATGACGTCTATAAAATTTAAAATACATTTTCTGCATCTTCGATTTACTGATATGGCGGAGGTATATATTTGACGCAAAAATAGTACTACATCTTTGTTTGCTGCGTGATTTTTACCTAATTCCAGGACGATCAGATATTTAAAGTATCTAATGTTTTGACAACGTAACACAGACAAACATGTATAAGAAGTTTCTCCGTTATTTCCTGCTTCATATTTCCATTGAGAAAAAAAACAAAAAAACATTCGTACCACTTTAATAGTGTCGTCGATTTCTTCTACAGCTACAGCGGCCATCTTCTCTCTGTCTTGGTACAAATATTGCTGAAGCTCAGTTCCGTTCATCTAGATAAGAGACATTCGATATATTAAAACGTGTTTTAGCAAAACATTTTACCTTGTATAAAATAGTCAGACAATGTGCAATGAAACTGTAACACAGAGTTCTTATTTGTATCTATATTTATTGATCTACACCTTATTCAGATTAAATTATGCAGGCGTGTTAGGACGATATTTTGTTTACTAATAATTTTGTTACTCACCAAACGAAAACATTAATTTAAAAAACAAAACAAATGTATTTCTTGAGAAACAAAATTCAAGTCTGCCAAGAGTGGTAACCTCCATTTGGCATTTTTATACATGCAAAGTTTGATGACCCGTAAATACTGCAAACGATTAATCAAAACTCCAATATTTTATAGATATAGTACTTTATAGTGTTAACATACGTTACAATCTCTACTCTTTTAGAAAATACATATTGTGCGTCAAAATTGGAAAAATCTTGCAACTTTAGCGTTTTAAGTATATAATTATGATTCATTATCTCGTACTGTTTCTTAGGATATAGCATTGAATTTTTATATATTATTCACAACAGGTTCAATCTAAATATTATTTGTTGATTCACTTCATGAAAAAAATATTTACAGCGCTTCAAGCATGAATCAATGTAAAACGTTCGGCAACTTCAAACTCCAATAAAAATATTTATTTCATGTTATTTAAGCGAAGCATTTGACAATATATCGCCTTGTTTTTAATTTAGTACTGTTGCAGTTTATTATCTTCGCATAAAATATACCGCTTTGATGCACGCACATCGCTCTACTTTGACATTTTACCAAACACGGGTGAGGTTTTATCGCAAAATTTTTTTAAGCTTCACTTGTTAATTTTATTTTCAAATATGCTTCTCAAAAGGATCTATCATATAAAAATTAAATTGATGCTCTCGTTTACATATGAAAGCATTGGCTTCGCGTCAAACATTTCCGAAGGTAAAACATGTCGCAAGTTCAATGTGCATTTGTTTTTGCTTTATGTTCAAGTAATTCATTCTATACAACATCGCCAAGTGTTCCCATTAAAATCAAAATGTATTATCTTGTAAAACATACGCTCAGATATGTAGCTTCCAAAAAGATTTTTTTTTCAGTCTGCGATCTCATGTTTCTACGTTTTATAAAGAAGTTGGCACATTGATTGATACCTTAGATTAGGATAGGCCAGGCTGACCCGGCCTAACAACCGCAAACGGAACCACGAAACTTCGAAGAGCTGCCGGGGGAGGGGGTGGGGGCAAACGTTTGTCCGGAGCAATAAACGAAACTACAACTACTTTTAATCTACACGAGTCAAAAGCTGTCCAACTGTTTGTAAGGTTGCAGTAGCAGAAGACCACCAAACCGCAACTTGTCTTTAGATTTAAAACCCGTTTCACTTCTCTTTTTGGGGAAGTGCTCGTGTGGCCGGGAGGGAGGCGGGAGAGAAGGGGGAGGCGGTAGGAGAGGGAGCCGGAAGCCGCAATTTAACACGCGAAGAGCCGCATGCGGCTCGCGACCCGCAGCTTCGCTACCCCTGTATTAGACCTATGTTTAAAGAAAAAAAAACTCGCAGTACTCCGGTTTAAAAACTTGTTTTTCGTGTAAGGCATGTCATATTATAAGGCGCTATAGAAAACCAGCCTTTTGCGTTAAGTCCTTATTTCGAACTCTTTTTGTTCGCGTTCCGCCCATTGAAAAGCATGCTTGAAGGGCCTCAGCACGCACCTCTTATCGCTGTGCCGCAGTGTTCTTCCGAAGCATAAAGGCCGTATGCTTTCATCGCCATCACCATTGCAACGAACGCTGAATGAATGAAAGCACGCGCGATACCCGTTTAATAGTTTTGTAATTAGGAGCAGCAGAATGTCGCCACAAGGCGTCGTGGACGCAGAAGGGTATTAACGCTCTTTTCAGTGATACACGCGCCGTCCAAAAAGGTCATTAGACGAGAATATTACAGACTATATATATACATTTTTAATTTATGCCCAAGTGCAAATTAATTTCAAATATCTGATGCTACTTTCAGAACGTGCACCTATAAATTCGCGGTAGTATTTCGAAGCATCAAAATTGATCTCTCTTATGTCCAGCCCACCTTCACGCTAGTTCCATAGGTCGCTGCTATAGGTACAGGTGCAAACTGAAACACAGTTCCCCAGGAAGAGACTAACACAACTTCTCCGTTGTCGCTCTCTGGGTAGGAACCAAACAAAATATCACAGTGGTACCGTGAAGTAGCACTTCACTCTTTTTAATAAATTCACAATATTACACGTGGCCGGCACTCAGCGTGTTTAAGGAGGGGTTCCATAGGTATGGTGGTCATATTGCACGCTGTGTGTTCCAAGTGAAAGAAGGTTTTACGTTCAGCTTTGTCTTGGTTTCGATTTGGGTTTCCGTCTATGTTAAATCTAGGTTTAACATAGTTTAAGACAATATCATAAAACAGTAGACTGGGGAAAATAATGACAATACTGTTGTATCCGTGTGATAACAGTGTGACAGTTTGACAATGACAAAGCTACACGTGGTGTGCTCTGGTTATCGGTGACGTCTGCAGGATCGCCTATAAAAGGGCTGACGAAATAAAACACGGGGCTTCCTTTTCCCAGACGTCTCGTGCGAGTGGTTCATTCTTCGTTACTCGCAATCGCACGCCGATAGTACGGCGGCGCGACATGGTGTCAGAAGTGGGATTATCATCAGTCTAGGTTTGCGAAAGCAAGCGTAAAAGACTGTGGCGAAGGAAACACCACCGGCACCTACGGGAACGTTTGGACTTTAACAGCCACCACAGCTGGACTTCGACAACACAACAGAGTGGCCGGCATGAATAGAACATTTCGACGATTAGCGCTTCGCCACGGGCATCAACGAAAAAACCGGTGGGGCACAAGTCCGCACGCTATTGTACACAATGGGCCGGCGAGCAAGGAGAATTTTTGCTACGTTCGACCTTTCGGCAGAAGAGGCAAAGGACTTCGACCTTGTCAAGCGAAAGTTCGATGAGCACTTCGTCAAGGAACGAAACGTCGTGTATGAAAGTGCGTGTTTTCACCGAAGGCTACAGAAGCCAGGAGAGTCCGTGGACCAGTACGTTACGGCACTGCACGTCCTCGCAGACCGCTGCGAATTCAGTGAGATGAAACAACGCATGATCCGTGACCGGTTTGTCGTGGGGCTCCATGACGAAAAGCTTTCCGAAAACCTGCTAATTGTCGCTAAGCTGACCTTGTCATCGGCGTTAGCGAAGGCACGCCTCAAGGAAGTGGTGCACCAGCAGCAGCGAGAACTTCGTTCAGGAGAGCCCGGTCAACAGGCCTGTACTTCGACGAACGAGGACCTGAACGTGGACGCCGTGAGTCGACGCCGGTATGCACCTTGAAGAAAAGTCCACGGGTCGGAAAAATCACATCGGGACAAGCAGTGTTCATTCTGTGGAGGCGACCAGCATCCAAGGTCGGTGTGTCCTGCAAGGGCACAGAAGTGCTTCAATTGCCACACCAAGGGACATTTCAGCCGGGCCTGCAGGAAGGAGTCGGCGTCGTCTCTAAGAAAGGTACAAGTGTCATCCGTACAACAAGAGACTGGCGAACTTTTTCTGGGGGAGATAAATGTTCCGGACACGAACGCGCGGTATGTCCAGATAACCCTGAACTCTGTACCAGTGTTTGCTAAAGTCGATTCAGGAGCAGAGGCCACCCTTGTACCGTCGACGTTTCCAGACATCCCGTCTAGGCTCAAAACAGCAAGCGAAGTACTGACTGGTGCGGGAGAAAATCGCCTTACGGTACTTGGAAAGTTCAAAGCTAACTTAAACTGGAAGGACAAAGTGTCAATGCAAACTGTCTATGTCGTGAGTCCGCTTCGTCATGTACTTCTAGGGTTACCAGCCATCGAGGATTTGGAAGTTGTAAAGTTCATCGATGGAGTGTCTCTTGATAAACAAAATGATGATGTTCTGTACCCGCAGGTGTTCAATGGTCTTGGAACCATTATGGCAGAATACAACATCCGATTAAATTTGTATGCGGTCCCGTACGCTATACACGCGCCCCGACGAGTCCTGATTCCTACGCGTGAGGCGGTAAAGCAAGAAATCGAAAAAATGGAAGGAATGGGAGTCGTCCGGAAGTTCGACGGTTCTACAGACTGGTGCGCCGGGATCGTTCCGGTCTTAAAATCGTCCGGAGACGTACGCGCGTGTGTTGACCTCACACAGTTAAACAAAAATGTCCAGAGAGAGCGATGCGTGCTCCCAACGGTAGACCTGGCATTGGGACTGCTCGCAGACGCAGCGTATTTCTCAAAGTTTGATGCTAATTCGGGATTTCACCAGGTAAAACTAGCGAGGTCATCCCAGGAACTAACGACGTTCATAACGCCCTTTGGAAGGTATTGTTTCACTAGACTGCCCTTTGGCATTACTTCAGCGCCTGAATACTTCAAAAAGAGAATGTCTGAGATCCTAGATGGCCTCACTGGCGTAGTTAACATGATGGATGATATCCTGGTGTTTGGTTCGGACAAAGCGCATCACGATGAGCGTGTGAAAAAAGTCATGGACAGACTCGCAGAGTCAAATATGACACTGAACGGGGCGAAGTGTGTGTTCGGTGTAAAAGAAGTTAGTTTTCTAGGCCACCTTCTGAGCGCAGATGGCATAAGTCCTGACCCAAAAAAGCTGCAAGCGGTCAAAGATATGAAATCGCCGACAAACGTGTCGGAAGTACGAAGCATTCTAGGTATGGCCAATCACTTGGGCCGTTTTCTGCCTAATCTCGCTCAGAAAACTGCTCCGTTGCGAGAACTGCTTAAAAAAAACCACGGAATGGGCTTTCGGCCCCGCTCAGGAAAATGCTTGGAACGATCTAAAAAGCCTGATTTGTTCTTCCGAGTGTATGGCTAAGTATGACCCAACCCATCCGACAATCCTTTCGGCAGACGCGTCGTCATTTGGGCTTGGAGCCGTCCTCTTACAAGAACAGCAAGGCGTACGACGGCCTATCGCTTTTGCATCGCGGTCTTTGACCAAAGCTGAGACGCGCTATGCGCAGATTGAGAAAGAGGTATTGGCACTGACATGGGCTGCCGAAAAGTTTGACGAGTACCTAAGGGGCTTAGACACGACGTTTGAGACCGACCATAAGCCTCTAGTTACGTTGCTGGGACAAAGTCTGATAGATGTGTTGCCGCCTCGAGTTCAGAGATTTAGAATGAGGCTAATGCGCTATAGATTTAATGTTGTGTTTGTACCGGGCAAGTGCATTGCAACCGCCGATGTTTTGTCGCGGGCACCTCTCAATCAATTGCCAATGGAAAGGGAACGTCTCACAATTCAAGAGGTGTTAAAGTTTTCTCAGGTATGTTTAATGGGTCTTGAAACAGGTGACGATTTGTTGTCACGTGTAAAACAGGTCAAACTACAGACGAAGTGTGTAAAACGCGGGCTCCGCTGTCCCGTAAGGGCTGGCCTAAAAAAAAACGTCTGTCCCTTGCTCCCTTCGACCTTACTGGCAAGAGAGGGCCGCCATAACTGTGTGTGATGGGTTTTTGTTAAAAGGTACAAGATTAGTTGTTCCCCAGGCACTTCGTGATGAAGTGTTATCTCGCCTGCACGGTGGTCACCAAGGAATCAGCAGATGTCGAGCTCTTGCACAAGGGTCTGTTTGGTGGCCTGGCCTAAGCAAGAAACTAGGAGTGATGGTAAAAAACTGCAATGTGTGTACCGAGTTCAGTTTTCAGAAGGCTGAACCGATGATGCCGACTATGACTCCACGTTTTCCATGGGAAAGAGTAGGGGCCAATTTGTGCAAAATAAGGAACTCTGGCTATCTTTGTGGTTGTAGAGTATTTGTCAAGGTACTCGGAAATTTGTGTTCTCCCTTCGACTGGCGCAACTGTTGTTATAGAGAGGCTTAAAAGCATATTCGCTCGTCATGGGGTGCCAGAGACTGTTGTCTCCGACAATGGTCCGCAGTTTGCATGCTGTAATTTTGAAGAGTTTGCGAATCTATACGGTTTTCAACATGTCACTTCGAGCCCGAGGCACCCTCAAGCCAACGGAGAAATGGAAAGAATGGCGCAGACAATTAAGCGTGTGCTGCTCAAATCAGCCGACCCTTACTTAGCTCTCCTAGCCTATCGGGCCACCCCAGGGATTACCGGCAAAAGCCCGTCAGAAATCCTTATGGCCAGACGTCTAAGGACACGCGTACCAATGCTTCCGCAGCTGCGCCTTCAAAGAAACGTTTACTTTAAAATGTTGGCGATAAAGGATCGTCATCTAAGAGAAAAGCAGGGGAAAAGCTTCGATAGGCGCCATCGGGCTAAGGAGCTTTCTGAGTTGAAGGTGGGCGACAAAGTGTGGGTTTCTGACAGAAAGGCAAGGTCAACGGTCGTTGCCCTAACAGAAAAACCAAAGTCTTACTTGGTTGAGACCGAGCCAGGGGTGAAGTTAAGGCGAAACCGCCGAAACTTAAAGGTACTGCCAGCGGAGGCAGAGGACGATGAAGGCTACGATATACCGGACAGTGAGAGTGACGTTAGAGTCGAAGATTCGGGAGCTAGGAGCGTTATAAGTTCCGATCCTTCTCCAGTGACTACGAGGACACCGACGACCGTCGTAACCACAATATCGGGTAGAGTAGTTAAGAAACCGATCAGACTGGGGATTGATGATTAAGCGGTATCTTGAACAGTGTTTGAGTTCTAACGTATTTTTTATTTGCTAACATGTTATTATTTTTCTCCCAAGAAAGGGAGGTGTGGTATCAGTGTGATAACAGTGTGACAGCCTGACAATGGTGTGCTCTGGTTATCGGTGACGTCTGCAGGATCGCCTATAAAAGGGCTGACGAAATAAAACACGGGGCTTCCTTTTCCCAGACGTCTCGTGCGAGTGGTTCATTCGTCGTTACTCGCAATCGCACGCCGATAGTACGGCGGCGCGACAAATACAACACACAGAGTCTTAAACACAGCTATTTCTAAAATATGAAGGTAACGAATCTTGCATCGTGTAAAATTAACGAACAAAACGTTAGGTCGCAAACAAGCTGGTGGATGTTTAACATGATTTAAGAAAAAACCCGGGACTGGGGAAAAGGCTGAGGACAACACAACACACAGAGTCTCAAACACAGCTCAATGCTGAGTTTGAGACTGTGTGTTAAGTTGTCTTTCGTCTTTTCCCCAATCTTGAGGTTATTCTTGAATTAGGTTCAACCTTCACCAGCTCGTTTGCACCCTAATGTTTTGTTCACTAAACCTAGGTTGTCGCTGTCGAGGTAGGTACCGAACATAACACTTTGGATGAACTTTTCAAAGTAACACTTAACTTAATCTAAGAAAGTTAGAATCCTCGACCATGTTCTACGTGATGGCCACTCAACATTTTAAATAATTGTGAAAAAATGGTCGTCATTACGGTCTCTCCGGTCCGGGAGAGAGACAGTTCCAAGTTCAGCCTCGCTGTAGGACTTTGATCTACATGTCACAATTTCATTCCAGCGACAAGGCAAACGTTTCTCCATTGTTCCTTTTCTTAATTCCAAACTCCATCAGTTGGTTTGCTTCCAAGCAGATCAACTTGACTCCTTGCAGCTGCTGGAACGATACTCCTGAGTTGTCTTGGGAGTTTTGTATCGCCATGCTTGCTGGATGTCGCAAGTTGTGCAGAGTGACCTGATGTTTTACCAATTTTCTTAAACCATCGCACGCTTCTTTGCCGCATTCACTCGCAAAAACCAACGATTTGGCTATAGGGTACTCAAGATTCCTAAATTCATGCAGTTCATAAAGGTCCTTAAAAAGGCTCGCTGCTCCATCGCTTGCATAAGTAACTTCCCAGTAAAGAGGAGCTTTGTCATCGACTCACTTCGTGAATTTTGCGAGTGCAAAGCAGGCGTGGGCAGATTTTTGTCACAATTATTTCTGACGGCGGCGAAGCTGCGTGTGGATATTAAAGTTATAGACGAATAAGAACACTTAAACGTGCTTTTTGTGCCAATGGTAGGCCTGCACTTCATATGAAAGCAAAAGGGTTCAATTGCCCGCAAAATCAAAATGTAGCACAAGGCGTCTCTTTTCTTCGCAAAGCTATTACGCGTACATCGCCTTTTTTACAACTTACCTGCTATGATTATAAGAAATCCACCTTCCTGGCAGTGTCTGAAGTGTTTTTATAAATACCACCAAATTTGAAGCTTTCAATAATATAATCAGATTCCCACGCCACGACCAAACGTTCTGCTTCTGGAATTTCAAGCCGTTCGACCGTAAAATTTCAATCCTCAGGGCACCTCGCAGTTGCCCAGTCGGCATTGATTTGCTGGCTGAGTAAAACTGTACGTGGATTGCAGGTCAGAAATGCTGACGCTTTTACCGACAACGCTTTCAACAGCTGCTACGCAAAGCTTGGAATTTGCGCGGGATATACATACACACATTTTTCTGGGGTGCACACTTGACCCACCGAGGTCGCAATGAGTGAAACATAGTGAAGCCAATCTTGGATTCGAGGTATGCACTTTTAAACACCAGAAATTCCTCTCGGATTGTTCGTTTCATAAAAAGTTTGGGCATGTGTTGTTTTCTGTTTTTTGCCAATACACAAATGACGTCTTTGTTGTTTGGGCTTTGTCTAGAACAACCTCGTCCATTTTTGGGATAAAACTGAAGAGGTAGAAATATCTCGCCATCGCTCATCTTGAATCATCAGTGGTGCTCTGAAACAAACCATCTACCATGTTTTTTTTGTTTTTTTTTCTCGACATTTGTGTATAATATATTGAGTGGCATTCTGGACAACGCTCTATCCAATGGACTCAAACCGAAACCATAACCGAAACCAAAAACCGTTTAGGAACAAAATTCTTTTCAGTAACCGTAACCAGAACGAAACCGTTATTTTAAATTTATAAAAAACCGTAACCGTAACCGTACCCGGAAATTATTCACCGGTAACCGATATTAACCGAAAATATAAATATTAGTTTTTCCCCAAGAATGACCTCGAAGAGGGATCTTGAAATATCGTGGCCATTTGACTGAGTTACCGTCAGCGAGTGGTGAATCTGGTAATACATTTCCGTTAACTCTAACTTTAGGATTAAGAATACATTGTTGGAATCAGTGGTCGGAGCCTATAATAAGAAGTATATTTCTAAATCTAGCACACTCCTACAATCGCTGCATGTATTCAGTACGTGTCGCCTTCAGGGTACGTTTTATTTCTTTATTTATTTCAGACAACCTTAATGTGAGTACATTGAAGAGGGGAGAGAGCTGTAAACTATTCATTATGGAGTGCAGAGATTAGTAATTGTTTAAACAAACAATATCAGTGATGTTACGAATCAAGGCGGGAAGGCGGTTCCAGTCTATAGATGTTTCTGTCATAAAATATTATTGAAATAATGAAGTTCTTAAATTGAAAATACCAACCTTATGGCAATGATCAATTCTAGCAGGTTTGTAGATTGGGGGAGTAATTAGTTTATGAAGAAGTGTAGCATTCAGATGAAATATTTTATGAAGAAACGAGATAGTTTTTGGCGGTGAATTAGTAATGGAAGACCTAAAGTATTTTTCATGGTAGAAATGCTGGCAGTGCGATGATAGTCTGTCAATACAAAACCAGCTGAGCGGTTTTGGATGGATTCAATTAGAGCAATTAGTGACGAGTGAGCGGGGTCCAACACAGCAGCAGCATATTCCATTTTTGGACGAAATAGGGTTTTGTACATAGTTTTAGTAAAGACGAAGCGAGAAAGAAATTTATTTTTAACTATCCTAACATACGGTTAGCTCTGTTAGCTCTGTATTCAATATGAATCTTCCAAGAAAGATAACACGTTATAAGAACACAAATATATTTGTAACAGACACTGAAGCGAGAGAATTTCTCATAGGATGTTAAGTGTGACACCCATTGAACACGTGACACTCTCATATATTTACATTTTTTAGTGTTTAGTTTCATAAGCCACCGGTTTCACCACAATAATACACGAATTAGGTAAGATTGTAGCAGAATAGTGGCAGATATGTCGGTTATTTTTCTGTGTAGTACGTAACCATCAGCAAAGAGGCAAATAGAAGAAGACAAGTTATGCACCAAGTCATTAATGTGAACCAGAAATTGTAGCGGGTCAATCACTAAACACTGTGGGACATCCGATGCGACTCGAAGAGTATTTATTTATTTATTTTGAATTATTACGAGTTTCCATTAGAACCTTTAGTAGGGTGGTTACAAGGTAAATTGCAATTTACATACTTTGTAGAGCATGATTGAAAAAAATGACAGTGAGGAGGATTGGGCTACTCAGTGGAGACACAGGAGGATCTAATACAATGTAATACACTTGCAAATAAAAAAAAAACATTAGACCAGTAGAATAGGATGAATCGATGGGAACAAGTAGAATGCGCATCATATGAGGTGATTGCCTAGAGCAGTTGAGGATGATTCTATGGATGTGGAGGGAACAATGGCGTCAGGTAAGCTGTTTAATTCAGACACTACTCGCGGAAAGAACGAGTATTTGAAAAAGTTGTTGTTACTCTGATAATCTGTGAGCAGCCTTCCACAATCCTTCTCGTAGCTCTAGTAATGTGCGAAGTAACATATTTCATTTTGTCGATAAGGGTCTGGTTAATTAATACTTGAAACAGGAACATTTGTCTTGAGATTTTGGCTCTTTTCTCGAGTGCGGCTAGTTGAGCTAAATTGCATAAGTGGGACGGTAAGTCAGAGTAGTGAAGTTTATTAAAATAAATCTTCAGCCAAGCGCTGCACCTTTTCTAGTTGAGCGACGTGTGTTTTATAGTGGGGGAACCATACCACATTAGCATATTCCAGTATGGGACGTACCCGTGCCTTATAGGCTACTAGTTTTGTTTCGTTGGATGCTGATTTTAAAACTCTTCTTAGATACCGCAGTTTGTTAATTGCTTTAGTAGTAATGAAATCGATGTGGGGTTCCCACCTAAGGCTCGACTGAAAGTGGAGTCCGATGTATTCGTACTGTTCGACTTTTTGAAGGCGAGTGCTGTTAATGAAGTAGGAAAATTGCAGAGTACTTTTGTTATTATTGATTGTCATGTAAACGGATTGTTTTTGCGTTTAATACCATTTGCTAATCAGAACACCAGTTGCTGATCACTTGCAGTGCACTGTCTAGTAAAATCGCACAGCAACGAAGACTAGGGGCAGGAACGAACAACACAGGACATACTTTTACAGCTTTCTGTGCTGTTCGCTCCTCTCTAATATTCTTCCTTGTTTTGCGCTATTGTATTTGCGTTATGTTTTACTTTCACCTAGTAGCCCAGCTGTGCATTTTATTACTTTATTCCACTTAGCACTATTTTACTAGACGAGGGCTGTATTTCTCCTTTTTCCTTCAGTGTGGGCGACGACTCTCCTGCATATTTTAGGTTGCAATAAACTATACCGACGAGAAGGTGCGAATGGTTCTTCCATCACCTGGTGAGAATTTTTCGAGGGCTGGCAACAAAGGCTGCCGAACAACAAAGTAGCGATGATTCATTTTCTTTTAGTGTATAGAATGCGATAATCCCTTAATAAGCTGAAGTAACATGAATGCTCGGGTATCAAACTATATAATGCCAGTAGATGTAGTGAACTAGTGTTCTCTTTACTCAACTCAACCCAACTCTTTACCAATTAGAAATGCTAAGACGTTTCGAAATTCCTTGAATTTCCCGTTAAAGGATATCGGGGAATAATTTAAACCGTTTTTTTTTTATTAAACGGCTGTCTAGCTCTTCAATAAAGCATATTATTGGAGAAACCGAAATAAACCGGTTTTTAGGAACTTATAACCGGTAACCGAAAGCCTAAAAATTAAAACCGTAAAAACCCGAAACGACACCGATATCAACAGGAAACGGTAACCGTAATCCTAACCGAAAGTTTATATTTTTCGGTTTGAGTCCCTGACTCTCTTTTCTCGTCACGGAAGGGGGAAGGAGCGTCAGTAGCCGGCAGCGTTCCTGGTGAGGAGCGCAGGCCGCGTGTTTTGGGCCGAAAGCTCGGCATCCTCTTGCTGCACTTGTTACTGTCAGCTGGCGATGGTCTTGGAACGTGGGGTGTGCAGTACGCCATTCGAATCCCCATACAAACATCAGTGATAACCGCTTATTTTATTTCGGCTTGTTTTCTTTTTTTAATGGGTCTCTGTTCAGCGGCTTTTTAATTGAATTGATTGTTTTAGTTGTGACACTTCTGCAGGCAGTAGATAGGCAATTCAGCGTCTCGGCGGCATCAAAATCAGGGATAAACGCATTCCCCAGTCTCCGACCTTTCTTGCGGACACTGCATTTTGTGGTTGAAGAATTTTGAAACAGTTTTGGAAGAGCCTATCGGTTTTCTTCAATTCTTCAGGTGTCTCCTTGGGGCGAATATTTTTGAGGGTCTCGACGCCGAGACCTTGCAAGCTATGAAAATTCCTCTGCTTTGCTTACCTTTTCTTGAATGTTGTGAGATAGGCAACATCAAATATCTGTCGATGCTGTTAGTCGGTGCCGCAGCTGAGGAGCGCTCTTACACGATGCAACTAGACAGAACTCGTAAATGGTGAAGTTCTGAATCGTAGAACTCACACCGTGCTATTTGTGTTTTACAATGTGGCAAGAGTTAACTACGCACGGAAGACTGAAAGTATTACCTTAACCCTCTCTCTCCTACTTTATCTATTTCACGAGAAAAAATATGGCGGGACATGAGACGTGACTTTGGTAACGTTTCGCATACCGCTATACACTTCAATTTTTTATGATGATAATGCAAATAGCGCAAAGGTGCAAGCGAGCTGGACAAGAATGTCAATAATAATCCCTGTAGAAGAGGAACAAGGGGGACAAATGACAAACACAAATCTCCAAACACAGCTAGGTGACTGGTGCGCGACCAAAACGAATCCGACTGGTCCTGGTATCGAACCAGAAACCTCTTCATTACTTGTGGAGCCCTCTACCGACTGAGCTAACCGTGCACCCGCGCTAGACAAGAATGTCGATAATAATCCCCGGAGAAGAAGAAAAAGGAACAAACCAAAATTTCCAAAAACGGCTAGGAGACTGGTGCGCGACAGAAAAATTCCGCCGGGTCTTCTTATCGAATCAGGAACCTCTCCTTTTGCAGTGGAGCCCTCTACCAACTTAATTAACCGGGATTTAGACGTCAGTGGAGAAAACGGGTTTCATCAGCACGGAACAGTCTGACACCAAGAAGGGTGAACGCCCTGAATTTTAAGGTTATTAGGATAATGCAATTAATGCGAAGGTGCAAGCAAGCCCGACAAGAATGACGACATTATTCCCTCAAGAAGGCAAACAAGGGTGACCAAGAAGAAACATAAATCTCCGAACACAGCTAGGTGAGGTGACTGGTCCGTGACAGAAAAATTCCGCCTGCTCCTGATATCGAACCAGGGACCTCTCCATTTCCTGCGGAGCACTCTACCAACTGAGCTAAGCCAGAGTTAAACGTCAGTAGAGCAAACGGGTTTTATCAGCAGCCACCTGTCTAACACCAGCAAGAGTGAACGGCCTTCATTTTAAGGTTATGATGATATTGCTATTAATACAAAGATGCAAGCACGCTGGACAATAATAATGATAATAATCCCTAGAAAAGGGGAACAAAGAGCAAACGAAAATTTCCAAGCAAAGCTAGGTGACTGGTGCGCGACCGGAAAAATTCACCTGGGCCTGGTATTCAAGCAGGGACCTCTTCATTTCCAGTGGAGCGCTCTACCAACTTAGCTAACCCCGAGTTTGACGTCGGTAGAGCACAGCCTGCATTTTACAGTTATGATGATACTGCACCTAATGCAAAGGTGCGAGCGAGCTGGCCAATTTTGTATATTTTTGTTATGTTTTATTTTAGCAAGGGAGTAAGTGTGTGCAATTAGACCCGATGTACGCGATAGGCTAATACTTCGGGGCTGGCAGCGCGCCGTTTGCAGCTCCCTCATAAATTTCTGTTTGCACTCTTCAGACGGGCGCCGCTCTCATCAGCGCCATGCGGCGACCAGTGCTGCGTGCTACGACTTCAGATTTCGCTTAGGTATCGGAGCCGCCGTCTCCCGCGTTGGCGTTAAGTTAGGCTCCATTGGGGCAGCCGCGGCGAATTCGGGGTCCGCTGCTTTACGTTTGCGTCCGAAAACATGATCGCGTTCATCAACAACGGGTAAAAGCGTTAAGTCGCTCTGAACTGCATGCGTCTCGCTTGAGTGATTTACAATTACGCATGCACGCAATTCAGATATCGTGAATCTATAATAGGTTTGTTTAGTCAAGCGCGTCTCGCTCTAGAGGCTTAGCAAAAATTTAGAGAAGGATTACGCTGCTTGCATAGCTCGGAAACTGCCTAATCTTAATATCACACTCGCTACAGTTGCACGCCGGGCATTTCGACAGCTCTGATAGTATTCGCTGTTACGCGGTCCCGCGTTTCCGCTAACTGTGATCATGAGAGCAGATTTCTAGGCGCGTATGTTTCAGGAGAGAAAATGCAGTAAGACATTTTAATGGTAAACTATTTCGATGTTGTGTGAATATTTCGTTTAAATGGGAAAAATATACTTTTTTTTAAATAGTACGTTAAATTGGCGAAGTTGTTTATCTTGAGGCATGTTTTAAGCGGCATCTTCAGTTTTATTTATAAACGAGAGAAGCAATTTATATCTAAATGGTTGATACTTTTAAAAATAATACATGAGGAAAAAAGTGAAAAGTAAAGCTTAAAAACGTTACGAGATAAAAGCTCACCAATATTAGTAAAACAGTAAAAGTAGGCAAATAGCTGCGTTTATAAGCGATATATTTTGTCGGGAGACATAATCATTATTTGAATAGGGTCAGCTGAAAGAAAAACCGTGAGAGGAAAAGACATACACACCGCTGACTATCAACTTGCTTCCTTTAATACTTCGTCTTCCTTTTTCCTTTTTTCTACAGCTAGTGATAAACGCCATCCCCCACGTCCGCTCGCTGCGCCCATTAGGGTGTTATGCGGCTCGTGCCACGTCCCAAGTGTTGTCTTTGTCTCGCGTGGATTGTGATAGACTTCGTGCTCACGCACATTTGCCCACTGTCTTCGATGGCCAGGGCTTCAATTACTTCGCGTGCATATGCGTTGCGATGCCGCCCCATAATGGTAATGTTGTTAAAATTAGGGGCGCACTTGCAGGACCTGCAATGTGCAGAAAGATGTCCGGCTGACGTTCCTTTAACAGAAGCCGCGTGCTCCCTAGCTCGATCGTTCACACACCGCCCTGTTTGTCCTATGTAGCACCTGCCACAGGAAAGTGGTATGTTGTACACAACGCCACATTGGCACGGGATGTACTGCGTCCTGTGAGCAGTTGCGCATTGCTTCTTTTCTTGATTTGTTTTTCGATTAGTTCTGCGTCACATGGAGTAGGCATTGTTTGGTGCCGAGCACACGACCCGAATATTATGCCTCCCGGCAATCTTTTTTAGGCTGTGTGTGAGTCCATGTATGTAGGGTATACCGCAAGGTTTCTTCGATTTGTAGCTTGCGATAAAGCCTCATTCTCTGCATGCTGGCGTTTCAACTTCTGGCAAATGTTTCAGAGATGGCCACCAGGAGAGACGATGGATAACCAGACTCACGTAGACGCTTTATCTGGTTTTCCGAACCACGCGAAAGAAAGACGAAAGAAATATCACAATCCACGCGAGACAAAGACAATACTTGGGACGTGGCACGAGCCGCATAACACCCTAATGGATGCAGCGAGCGGACATGGGGGATGGCTTTTATCACTAGCTGTAGTGAAAAGGAAAAAGGAAGACGAAGTATTAAAGGAAGCAAGTTGATAGTCAGCGGTGTGTATGTCTTTTCCTTTCACGGCTTTTCTAATTTGTAATTGTTCAGCTGACCCTATTCAAGTATGTACCAACTAGCTCAAGTAAAACCTGTGGTATAATAATTATGTTTTAATAAATAAAACTTGGCGATATTATGTAAAACATCTCGGCTTAACTAAAAAAAAACGTATTGAACGTAGAGGTAGCATCACTTTTTACATTTAGACAGGTTTGAACCGCTTTAAATAATATTTTTTTATAAACTAAAGCACCAAAGTTTATACAGATGAAATACCATTACGTGTATTATATATAAAGAAAGTTCAAATGATACATCTTAAAAAGCAATACTGTATAATAAGTCACAAATATCAAGAAAAATGTCAAAGTAACAAGAATTCTGCATTTTTGAAGCGCGATTTATAGTTTCTACAATCCCAGGAACAGATATTTGGGGATACCAGCACTATAAGCACCTATCGCAATAAAATATTTGACCTTTTTTGTTTTTCGTATTGTCGATTACATGCCATAAACTTTGGAGGAAATTACAGAACGCCAAAAGTGGGTTGCCGGTTTGACGCAGCCTTGATTTCTTTTCCTTCAGCTCTTTTGATTTCGTTTTCTCCATACATTGTAAATTAACAACTAAAAATGCAAAGAAATCCAATTTTGACCGCACACGCCTGCATAACCTTACCTAGACAGACCGTAGAGCTACGCATCCCTTCAAACCTCTCTTTTGTTTTAGCATAAAAATACAAATTTTATTTCACAAGCTTCATGACTACAACAGCGATGCTCAAGTGTCATAAAGGTTTCTCGCCAGTTTTATATTTCGACAGTGTAAAGGAAAGCTACAAGTATACGCTATCCTTCCGATTTTTGAGAGACTTTATTTGAAACGACGTATTGAACATCGCACTACAAGAATATTATTGTAAACATGCCAAGTTTTATAGCTGTTAATGAACTGTACAAGTATGCAGAGCAGTTGTTTTTCATCGCTGTATATGATCGACGCTTAACAAGTGATGCGTACAGTGGAAGCGATCGGAGATCAGTTGCCTGTACTTGTAAATTGTAAACAACGTGTTCAGGAGTTGTAGTAAATCATAGAAAGTTGTAACGAGATGCAGTGTGGCTCGAAGAATTTATTCTTGTCCCCATTTTCAGCTTTCTGCCGGCACCCGCATCACTTTTTTTCACATGCGTGTCCGTAATGTAGCCCAATATGTCTCTCTATTCTCTGCTGGCAATTTATCCGGCAGATTTAGTAAAAACTATAATATTGCAAAGTTCCTTAATAAACTGTAGTAAGGTGTGAAAATGGGCGAATCGGTACATAATCAGAGAAATAATTACCGCGCAAAAATGAACACAGGGAAAAGTAGAAGTCGTTGTATTGGTCTGTGTTTTCTACGCGTCCTTGAGTTTATTTTTATTTTATATTTATTTATTGATTTATAAATTATTTTTTTCATCTGGCTAGATTTGCATGCATAACAGGGGCAATCAACGCGGCCTCAACTGGGCATGCAAACGAATTTATAACTGACAACACACGTAAATATATATGATTGTTCAACGCCGCATTTTAAATTTGAAAGAACAGGTTGTTTACTGACTTTTTTATTTTACGGTTGTTCAAGGAAACGCTTAGCGATTCAAAATAAATATCCTTCAAAATTCCCCGTATTGCACATTTTATCGGTGTCGGCGTCGTCGACACTTCTAGCATTAATGCGGACGAAGGTGCCAATGTACATGTTGTTTGTTAAAACGTCGGTAGGACTATGAAGACCGATTGTATGGCGATAAATATTTTGATGCAAGCATTAGTTAGAGTTCATCCACCATTTAGGCCCCGTCTGAGATTTGTTCCGTTACACTGTCGTTTCGAGGGTCCGTCTTGTGTTTAGGTTTATTGATTGATCAGGCACTCTGGTAGCGGGATGACACTCTTTGATATCAACTACACCAAGGTTCATAATTTCATAAATGCAATTTTTTTTTTTTAATGGGAAATACTTACGATTGTTTCAGTTGCAACTCCGTCATTACTTTCTGTGATAACAACAGAGTCTGCCAGTACAGAGAGCTTTTTCCAAAGTAAGAGTCAGACCGTCTCTAATGTGCAATACTTTTTGTCCGTTGATTCCTCTTGCCTCGAGCAACTTTGGATATACGATGTTTTCTAGAAAAGGCGCTGCATATTCAAGAAAGTGCGCAGAGGTTAGTCAATCTTTCATTTTCGCTGATTTGTAAGGTTCCGTGTTTTCGGTGTTGATTTTTATACAAAGTCAGGATATTTTTATGACACTTTTTCTGTACTTTTTTATATTTCGGTGTGATAAAAATGTTTGTGTTTAACAGGGCTTGTATAGTATAAGCCAGAGAACGGGCATGGCATTTACCAAAATCCAGAGAATATGGGCATAATCCGAAAACTTGGTAAATATACTCGTTTGCGAAAAGACATTAAACAAGATAAAACATATGGTTTCCAATTTAGTCTCAAGGACAATACAGTTTGCTTGGAGTTTTGTGTAAACACAAAATATAACCACAATACAAATTTTCTTCAGCGTGTAGCTGGGAGTTTCTTATGCAAGAACAGTGCGATTATGGTAATGTTAGGTTTTCCAGGACTAACAAATAAGAGACCGGATCGGCGGTTACCTTTCGAGGTTAATCGGTGTGCACCAAAACACGAAACCATACTAATTAACATATTGTAGATAAAACAGCGCAAAACGACAAAGATTAGAAGGAAGGATCAATCAAGGCGGGACAGGCGCTGACTCGAAACTGAAGGTTTTATTGCAGAAAACATAAAAAGTAACACGTAAGGCTGCAATCTACACATGCTCCAACCTTTCTGCCTCATCACATAAGGCACTGGTCATCCACGTGACGCGTGCTCCCCTACCCCCCCCCCCCCCCCTTCCCCCTTTTTTCATTGTTGAAGTCAAAAACATTATCTCTTTCACAGATAGTGTCATCGACGGCTCGCTGATGCACTGCACCCCGCTTTCCGCTGTATAAAAAGCTCTATCACCTCACTCGTCACCTTGTCTTTGTGCCTATCTAGAAGCGTAGTCTGCTCGAAGAACGGCTTGCAGAAACAGCTCTTACAGTGCACCGCCAAATGCCCTCGAACCGTGGCTCTCAGTGAGTAGTTGTGCTCCCTGAGCCTATCATTTAAGCACCTCCCCGCCTGTCCAATATGCACTTTTAGCACACGAGAGGGAGAACTTGTATACCACTCCGAAAACACAGCTCACAAACGGCTTTGCGTGTTTTTTTGTACACTTGCTCTTTGACAGCCCTTCTGCCTTGGCCCTTACCCTCGAAGATATCTGGCTCAACTTCTGAGGGACGGAAAACACCAGAGGGACGCTATACCGACTTCCTACTTTCTTTAAATTGTGAGCAACCTTGTGCAGGTATGGTATGATGACAGTCCTTCGCCTGTTCATCAGTTTCTTAGGGGTAGAGATTCCTTTTACCTTTTTAACAAGGATGCCGGCAGCATCACACAGCAAAGCTCACGGAAACCCAGCGTTTTTTAGTCTATTGTACTGCGCCTGAAAAATCTCATGCAAAAATGTTCCAAGAGCCGGGAATCATGATTAAAAACAAATACCTCCGACTTGCGTAACAATACCAAGAATTTATAGGTAGACGTTTCGTCTCCTATGCGAGAGACATCATCAGTGCAGCTAGGAACACCCGACTAGCTACCATCAACCAAAGGCACCGTGTGGACACAGGACCTGTTTAGGGCCGCGTCCAAGCACGAAATCACAATGACCCTTTACATAAACTTACAGTGAGCTGACCTATCGTCTAAGATAGCATTTTTTGAACGAGGGCTGTACGCCTAGAAGATATGACTACCACCGAAGCGAAGGAAAAGGTCGAAAAACTGCAGGACTCCCTCCTTGGGGATTTCAGACGTCAAACTGATGCCTGCACAACCCCTCAAGAGTTGAGCCCCTCAGAAGTTGTGTCAGATGTGTTCGAGGGTAAGGGCCAAGGCAGAAGTGCTGTGAAAGAGAAAGTGTACAAAAAAAACAAGCAAAGCCATTTGTGAGTTGTGTTTCCGGAGTAGTATGAAAGGTCCCCCTCTCGTGTGGTAAAGTGTAAATTGGACAGACGTGGAGGAGTTTAGATAATAGGCTAGGGGAGCACAGTTATTCACTGAGAGCCACTGTCGGAGGGCATTTGGCGGTGCACTGTAAGAGCTGTTTGTGCAAGCCGTCCTTCGAGATTACGCTCTTAGATAGGCACAAAGACAAGGTTACGAGGGAGGCGATAAAGGCTTTTTACATAGCGGAAAGCGGGGCGGAGTGCATCAGCGAGCCGTCGGTGACGCTATCTGGAAACAGGTGCTTTCTTTGATTTCAAGAATAAAACAAAAAGAAGGGTGGGGAGCACGCGGCACGTGGATGACCGGTGCCCTTTGTGATGAGCCAGAAAGGTTGGCGCATGTGTAGATTGCTGCCTTACGTGTTTACTTTTTATATTTTCTCTCATAAAACTTTTAGTTCCGAGTCAGCGCCTGTCCAGTCTTGATTGTTCATCACCGCTAGTTTATGTCGTTCTACGCTGTTTTACCTAAATTATGTTTAGCCTACACCAAGAAGCCCAGCTTTCAACTTTTGTTACAAACATATTGATAAATTTCAGATGTAAATGTTATTCTCGGCTGCGGTGGGTAAGGAAAGTGAGGGGGATGTGAAGCTTTTAAAATGGAGAGTTCCCCATCTTAAGCATAAAAAAACATGTAAGATGACATGCACGCTTCAAATAAGCACAAATGCTTGGATCTCACCACGATACTAAAACACGAATCTTTTATTAATACAATGATTTTAATTTGGTGGTTACACTTGGTTGTATAAAAACAAAATGAGGAGACAATACGTACAAACAGCAACACTTACCTTTAAAATACCGTTTTAATATCTAAGCCTACTGTGTTTTTAAACATTTAAACATGTATTGTCTATAATTCATCAGTATGATGTTAAAATGCAACATGCTTCGCGAGTGACATGCATGATAGTGCAAAAGTATGAATGACAAAGCAGCTAATATGAATTAAGCACTAATATAATTCCGATTACCAAAATATTTTCTCTGTCTGGTTTACGTGTCATAAAAAAAAAGGTTTAGTTCTAAAAAAAAAAGTAGGTGCTTCGGAACCTTAACGTTTGATCAATAAACTGTAGATTATTTTGTTGTGCGCTTATGACACGTCAAACTCCGGTAGCTCAAGCAAAAAATACGGGAACACATGATGCCGTAATTTCGTACTTATATCTGAATATGGTTACAAAATTCCTACAAGCAGATTCGCGTATAGTTTTCGAGAAAACAGAGAAGTGAAATGACCCGTGGAGGGAGCATTGGTACTCATCGGTTTGAAATTTTACAGTTTGCGCGCAATGTACGTTATGTCGTTCTGGCGTGTCTTAAAAGGGACCCTGCAATTATATTTAAGCGTCTCCCTTTTTTTCGGTTTCCACGTCTTTTGGGGTTCGGGCAAGCCAGCGGGCACGGAGAGAGGAGCTAAATATCAGTGCGTCGTAATTTAACCGGACGACGTGGAAGCCTCCCAAACCTACGAGGGTGCCCCGTGGTATTGAAAGGGCGCGGCATGTGAGGACATCGTGACGTTGTGGCCCTGGCCAGCTGCTACCTTACGACTGGTCAGAGCCGCTAAAAGCTTTTTTTAGTCGAAATACAAAACATAAGTGGCGCGAACCGTTTGAATTATTTATGACAGTAGTTTTTGTTCAATATTTAAGATAAGAGAAACAAATGCAGTTTATAAAGTACGAAAACTAGAAATGACCTTTTAGCAAACCCGCCACCAAGCAATGGAAAATGCGGCGCATACTAGGAACGTGTTGTGGGATCAGGCGCCGACGAGCGGAGAGCGTAGAAAGGTCCCGGATGTACACGGCGGTGCTGCGGTCGTATGGGCTGGAGGATCCGACTGATCCTGAGCATTGCGAAGGCCTTCCACGAGCAGGTTTGACTTGCGGTTTGGCCGTTTGGTAGTTTGGCAGCACGAAGTGGCTCCCGTTCTGAACTGATCTTTACCCCATGTTTGCTGTTGTTTGTGGCCAATAAAATGTCATGCCGAATTAATGTTAGTCGCGCAGCAAATGCAATGCGAGCCACCCTGGCCACCCGCTTCATCCAGCCAATCGAGCACATGCTGTAATGGCGCCCTCTCGAGCCGTCGACACGGAGTGCGGCAGCCGTGTGCGCCCGCTCAGCTTACTACCCCTCCTCTAGTTTTCGGCCACTCAAGCCAGAACCAAGGACGTCATGAAGGAGGCTAGGTTTTGCTTGTTTTTGTTTATAATTTTAATTTGCCTGTAACTTTTAATATAAAGCGAAATTCCAGATTCATTATATTAGGTTATAACGTCCAGTGCGCTCAGGTTCGGTGCGAATTAAAACCAGTCAAAGGTCGTTGTAGGGCCCTATTAAATGAGCAGTAGTTTTTGACCCTGAGTGAGGACTCCTTGCATATTTCAGGGTTGCTGCTTACTTTAACGCTAGGATTACTTAGTCATCATCTCACTTCGTCAGCCAGTTCACAATAAAAAGCGCACTGGTTCAACGATAAGTTATACTTTCTTCTGTCAAATTTAGAGTCGATATTCGATGAGAGATACATGAATCCTATTATGGTAAATTTACATGTAAAGCGTAGGCCACATAATTTGATGATATATTACACAGCGTCTCCCGCTTTGTATGTGTTTATTAGTACAATAGCAAGATACTAAGACTACAAGCACTACACAAATAAAACAACGCGCAAAAGATAGGACAGCAGGAGAGAGGCACATAGAATACACAATCACTATTTGTGGAATGTGCGTGTGTTCTATCTGACCCAGTGATCTGCCCTGCACGTGTGTCTTTATAGTCTTTGTTTTTTTTTTTTGGTTTCTTACTATTTTTGGAAATATTCATGATGTGAATGTATTTTTCTTGGTACCTTCATTTTCTTTTTTATATATGAACGTCGTTTTGCCCTTGCTCTTAAACAGCGCTTGTCAGTTGTACGTGTCTTTATATTGTTTTCCAGTCTTTTATGGGCTGTGTTTATCATGTCTTGTCAATACCAATGTGCCCAACTCAGGACATTGCTCCAAGAACTGCGAGCATTCTTCTCAATGTAACGATTTGTTGCCTGGTTTATGCAAGAATATAATGATACGTTTTTGTGCAATAAAGAGAGGACTCGCACTTTTTTTTTAATGCGAGGCTTTGTGGCGTTTAGTGATCGCCGGCAAATTGGACGCCGGAGAAAGGAGAGCAGAGCTTTGCCAGGAAAATAAAAAAAAAAAAAACGTGGGCTGGTCCTCCTACGATCAAGGGCTGAGTGAAGGGGCGAGTTTTGCCTCACTTTAGTCAGAGAAATTTGTCCCTCACAAGAAACTTTAAAATGCTGTCACATTTTGGTGTAATTAAAAGCGAAGCAGCGCAAACGCAGCGCGCTTTTATGTTTCAGGATAATTTTGTTACGCATCCCATAAAGGAATATCAGATCATGTCGTCATCCAACCGCTCACAGTCAATATGACATTTAATATTTTGTAGACCTGAAGTTCATTAGCGAACTGAGGCAAATAGTGTTGCGCAGGTTCTCATTCAACAGAGACAAAATTGGGTATCAGAAATATCGATCAACAAAAGTATACCCCTAAATAAAGTTGAAAGCTGACCTAATTGGTAGTCGTTATACATGGTGAACCAAAACAGCGCAAAAGGCAAGGACAAAAGAGGAACATAGGCGAGAGGAAACGCGCTGACTTGCATCTACTCGTTATTTTACTTATAGAAAAGATGAAAGAAAACACGCAACGCATCACACTTTCACAAGCGCAACTTTCAACCGTGCGGTCACTGCGGCACTCGCTGGCCATTGATTGTCATTTTCAGGAACTTTAGCTTGTTTCTAGACAACACTAGTGACGCTAGGCACATACGCATTTCTCCCCCACTGTGGACGTGAAATGCTTAAAGTACTTAGCGTGTCATCTTGTCCTTGTGTCGTTCTAAAAGGGTGGGGGAACTAAGTAACGGTTTGCACAGGCGTCCTTTACAGTGAACCGCCAGGTGGCCTTCCACAGTGGCTCCTCGTAAAGCTTCTTGATAAAGGCGCCAACCACTGTTGATGAAACGTGCAAGACAAGTGCTACGAGGGGGTGCTCCACCGCCATTCTCTTCCAAGGGCCGTTCATTTCAGTGCTACGCCGCCGATTGCTTTCAAGGGCGTTCGAGACACGGGCCTCGTGCACTGGCACATTCGACGCTACTTATAAAGCAAACGCAAAAACATCGAGGGACTTTAGCTCCCAAAGAATACCTTTATTCTCGAAGCCTGTCGTTCAGGCAGCGTCCCATCTTCTCAACGTAGGTGCGGCCACAGGAGAGCGGTAATTTATACAGTACTCCCATAGCACATGGAACCATCGGATTAGTGTGCTTCTCACAGCCCTCGTTCCCTGCTATTCCCTTTGCCTTCGCCTTAACGTTTAAAGAAACCCTTGCTTTTTGGTGCAGAGAAAACCTGCATGTGTTCCCAGCTGCTGCATACATTTTGTTTTAAGTGTGTGAGGTCCTGTGTAAATAGTTGATTGAAGGTAAACTTTTGGCAGCGCCTTCTGCCTGGTTAGGAATAGTCAATAGGCGAAAATAGGAACTCTGACGAAACGTTTAATAAAGAGTAACCCGACGTTTCGAGACCAGTTCGGTTTCTTCTTCACTGGGGATAGTGACGCAAAGAACCGTCACGCACCCGTGAACAAGGAACCGAACTCATCTGGAAACGTTGGGCTACTGTTTAATAATCTTTTGGTTAAAGTCTCTTTAAGAAAGGATGACAACTGGTTTCTTCCATTCTACAACAACAACAAATGATTTATTCACTTTGGAATTCCTGTATTTTCTTCTGCCCCGCAAGATTTGTGGCAGCACCTGCCCCGTGGCGCGTTTAAACCCCTGCCGAACTTGATTCGTAGAATACGACGGAGCTTGGGAAAGTAGACTTAAGTGCGCTAAGTCATTTCCTTTCAATCGTCGGTGAGTAGTGAGTACTTGCGGCGAGGTTGGCGAGGTCGCCATGCCGGCCAAATCGTCGAGTGGGATCAGTTCAGGTGCGTCGGTTTTTTACGCTGGATTGTGACGGCTCGAACAGCCCTACCTCACGTGGATTAGGAGTGTGGGGAAGGGACAAATCGAAAGCACCGATATCGGTCCTCAGCTTAAGAACGCCGAAATGAACGAAATAAATTCCAAAAAAAAACAGCAGACGCAATCTTAGGCGTGTTCATTTTGAGCAACTGATCTTTGTCCAATGCCTGCTGCCAAGGGTTTTTTTTTCGTTTTTTTGTGCATTATAGTACGAATAAACTAGGCAACGACCCCGCAAGTGATTGTTTGCCATATTTTTGTATTTATTAAAATCTCAGAAGCAATTCTAGCTCCACCGGTAGAGATCGCTGCCGCATAAACCAGTGAAATAACTTTTTTATGAGTGAAAAGCGTCAACTTGTTTCGGCGATCTATGCGATTAGCAATTAAGGGGGGGGGGGGGTTGGGTTGTAGATAATGACGCAGGGAACGATACTGGTAAATTTGGTGAACCAACAAATAAAGGATAATAATGCTCCGCAAATCTAGATTCGGTAATGACAATGAACGTTTCATAGAGGTGATATGTAGTGCGATTGTAGTTATTACGTATGATGCGTGCGGATTAGTTTGAACAGATTATAATCCGAACTGAGGTCTTCCATGCCAACGTTCCTAGTCGGCTGCTGCGCAATCAAATGAAGATCCTACCAGTGACTTATCAAGAAGAATTTAAGGAATTGAAGCTTAGAATGTCGTATTACTTGTTTTAGTTTATTGCGGTTTTTCACAGGAATAACATTGCGCTCAGCTCACCAAGTACTCAAAGGGAAATTATTCTGCACTTCATCCTGATCTTTTTCTTTTTCTGCGAGCGGAATAGCATTTCTGTGATCGATGCGATGATGTGTTGGCGACGCATTATTTGACGATTTTATCGGGACGTGGCTCGACCAATTGGAGATTAAAATGGTTTTCTAAAAGTCTGTATTGTGTTGCCGATGCGTTTAGAAAGGCGGGTAACCTTTTTACGCGCCGCGGAAAGCACATCACAGACTTGCCGGAAAACTCCATCACCTTTGACTGGTAACACATGAGTCATTTGGGCAACCTTCTGCCTACATGACTCATGTGTTACCAGTCAAAGGTGATGGACTTTCCAGGCAAGCTGATAGACACATCAGATATGGCTCGAGCCCCACTCGAAGAGACAGACATAAACAGCGTTCCTTCAGTGATGAAAGTATCCAGCTATACACAAGGCTGCTGGATGGTCCTACATGTGCGTGACAACTTCTCAGAAGTAATATCACATAAGACAACAAATGTTGTCTGCAAATTATAAGGCGAAAGCCTTATATGTGCCTTTACTCGAAGAGGGGTCGGCGTTGTGCCCGAAAGATGGGTCGGCGTTGTGCCCGAAAGATGGCCATAAAAATACAGCATCAAGCACGCGCCGCTCGAGGTCAAAGTGGACGCGCCTCAGAAATAAAGCAAAGAAAAGCAGAGCAGCGCAGATGCTTTATCCCGGAAGCCGTGAAGTCGGCGGTGGCGCCACGCCTACGAGGTGGGGATCGCGACGTCACCGCCGGAGCGCAATGTGCAAAACAAATACGCGGTGCGCTCCTTGTAGGAATGCTTTCACATTCCAAGGCGTAAGCAGCTTAGGTGTCTTCGACGTGTTTTTTAATCGGCATTTGTCAAGGTGGATGGCCGAAAACATCTTCGCCGGTATATTTTGATACCGAACTGTGAAGACAGAGCCTTTATTATGAATACCGACCTTTTTTACAGCGCAGCTCGTATATCTCTACCAGCCAAGGAAATTTTTGTGTCGTTGGCGTTGTGAGCAAAAAACTCCCGGCAAACAATTGAAGGCAAAACAGCATCTCCCCTTTGAAATCAGGCATACAGCATACAGCTCAGTATCCGTTTCGATAAAGAAAACCACAAAACAAGCATCAAAACCACATGATGAATGATAAGGCGCATGTCAACTATAGGAACACCCTCCCACGCGTTCCGGAAAGGATTAGGTTTGCAGCTGCTTCGAAAGGTGTTGACGTCATTCGAAGCCGCCGTGTGAAGTGCAAACAGCATAATGGATGATAACGGCGCCTGCGCAATATGCGAAGCACGTTCCTTCTCCCCGCGTGTGTTTCCCGGTATCGATTACAGTTGCGCAAGCTACTCAGAGTGGAAAAGTACCCAACAGCATAGAAATCGCGTAGTGACGTCACCACGCTTTCATATGTAACATGCGCTTCACCAGTGCCACTGAACGAAACCACCATTCATGGATCATGCATTAATTTAACTTTAGCAAAAAATATATATACAGTGAGAACTGAAAATCTCAGTGTGTATCAAAGGGATCATAAATTAGTCGTGAATGTCGTAGTGAAGTAATAAATGGTGTGGTTAAGTACATTTCACTTGTCTCTGGTTTCACTCTTTGTAGAGCCACGTGTGTGAATTTTCAAGTGACTTCGCAATGGGTAATCGTTTTGGGTGTCGTTTACAGCTTCGCTGTCCAACCACATTCACAATGTGAATTGGAACCAGATTTGTTTTCTCACTGGCAGCCCAGTAAACTGGGGTTGTATGAAATTTGAAAACACCAGCAGTTAACTTGGTGCTAAAAAATATGGGGGCGCGTTCTTACCGTCAAAGCCGAAACAGGAATAAATAAATATATTCCGTTCAAACTTTATAGGGGCAGGGGAGGAAAGACAGAATCGTAATCTAATAAGGCCATGTATTTGGACTCCGTCTTTATGAATTGACTGGGCTACGATGAGTCAATGGTTAGAAAATTGATTACTTTAGGGATATGAGAAAAGTACAGCTTAGATACTTAGATCGTTTGCCCTTGAAGATTATATGAATGTTCTGGTTATACATTTTAATGTATGTATAATCTAGTTACAACTTGTAACTAGTAGGTTCTTTTTTTAATGAAAAGAGAGATGCAGCAATATTTCATCGTTTGAAGCAGCGGTAGATTGTATGCTAAACGATCATGACAGCGAAACTCACAATAAACAATGGCTTCTTGTCTAGAACTGCATATGCGGCTGGCCGTTTATTTGTCCCTGTGCCTCGATAGAGCATTTTTTTTTCTCACTCACTCCACAATCATACGAAGAGATAGAGGTACTAACATACAAGGTGCGAAATCGCCTTAGTTTCTATGATGCTAAAGAACACCATAGCTTTCAGGCAGGGGGATTTTTACACTCAGGCTGTTTCTAGAGCGATGTGCCCAGCAATTTGCCGCTATCTGCTAAATAAATACACCAACTTTTAGCAATTAAAAATACGCTTAAATATTGTGTTGCGAATTACTCACTTTAAATGAAACGGATTCAACGACCGATCACCAAGCTTGCCATACTTTAAATAAAAGAAGATACGCGTTTTAAACCTTGACTTCTCTTGGCCTCAAAAGAATATATTGATAGTTTATAACAAACGATTTTGAAACAAATTAATGACTCAGTATAAACTACAAATTATAAAACTTTAAAATCAAATGAATCATAAAACACAAGCAGAATCATAATAGAAAAGAATTTTCGCAAGAACTATTTAGTCGTACTACTTTAGCAATAAATGCCAATCTTATTTTCTACATATCCATTTTATTTAATGTGATACCACTCACCGCAATCGACGTTTCCGTAAATGATTGCGCAAAGAAACGCAAGCCGATAAACTTCCAGCATTATGAGTGATGTCTGAATACAAAACACACACAATGAAATTATACATGAGCAAAGGTTTTGGGTATACATAATGAGTTTACACTTCTTTTAATGATACGGTCATTGACTGCGTAGGTACACGCAACCTTTTAAAAAGAAATTGTTAAATGTCGTGTCGGTTATTGTACTTAGCTAAAGATACAAAGATTCCGCACTTTTACGACGTGTAATATAACGTCAAATGTGTATTGAAGGATTTTACTAAAGAATAAACTTCTTTCAGACAAAACTTTATCACAATTATAGAGGCCAGTTAGAAAATGCTGAGTATTTATCGCACCTAAATCTGAAGAACAAATTTATTGGATCAAGTTTACTTGAGCTTTTTGTTTTTCGTCCAGACGGCGGTCTTTATGACAAACTCAAAGCAGCAACCAAAAAAAGAATTGAAAAATTCGGAGTATAAAAACTTGTGTAAGGGCGTAAGTAGTCCCGCTACAAAAACAAGCACCCGCGCGGCGCATCAAAACACGTGTACTTGTGACAGATGTTTTCTGCGAACTACATCGCTTAAGTATAAATGTTCCTCTAAACATCTCGGTGAAGGCGACACACTCGCACTCATAAAAACAGGCAGGGTCAACGAGCTTCGCAATGCGTGAAACCGTTGACCGCAAACGCCATCAGCCATGGTCATTATCGTTTGAAACCAAAGCTGAAAATACGATCTCGTTATATTTTTGAAAACAAAAATTACTCTATCTACAGGGTGTCACAAAAGAAAATTTACAGGTTTTTTTTTTTTTTTTTTTTTTACCGCAAAAATGAACTAGGCATCGCCGAACGCTCATTCTCCGCCCAAAGGTAGCGCTAGAGGTCACAACCAGATGCCAAAGTTTCAGCCCGATCCGATACCTTATTCAAAAGACATAAGTAATTTTCTGAAAAGTTCAATGGGAAAATGGCGGCCGACGGAGTTTTTGAAAACATGGGGCTCTACGGCACCAGAAACCGAAAACGGGCAAAAATAGGCTCCATTTTCCCTTTGAAATTTTCAGAAAATCACTTATAACTTTTGAATAAGGTATCGGATCGGGCTGAAACTTTAGCATCTGATTGTGACCCCTAGCGCTACCTTTGGGCGGAAAATAAGCGTTCAGCGATGTCTAGTTTATTTTGCTGTAAAAAAACAATACCCTGTAAATGTTCTTTTCTGACACCTTGTCTATATATTGATTGTAACACCAAACAAAAAAGCCAAATAAAAGAGTACCAGGGCACGGAGAAACAATTTTATAATGAACATTATACACGTCAATCATCTCTCCAACCAAGGATAACCGAGAAATGGAGTGTAGCTAGATACGATCCTGGGCGGGACCTAGTTATGTCTACCTCCACCTAAATTATGTCTAACAGTGCAACTATTGCGCGAAAACAAATTAGTTTCCGTGGGAAACTTCAAGAAAAAGTACGTGTCCCGAGTACGCTGTTTAAGGAACAAGTTTTGTTTTCATTTCAGAACCCCTTTAAGGTCCATAACATTATTAACACCAACAGGTCGCCTGCACTTTGCTCATTATCCCCACAAGTCTGTTTTACCCAGTCGCCCAAGTTTGCTGATACATAAACACATGCTTTGAGAGGTGATTGTAAAATCCGATATTAGTTTTCGAGGCATGGCCACGTGGCTTTGTAATACATTCCGATAGGTAGAAAGAAGTTTCGCAAGCTCTTTATTCCTTAAGCTCGAAACAAATCGCGTCAACATAAAACGCGAACGATGAGCAACGACATCGCTCGCCGGATTTTTAAGAGTACAACGAGCATGCCAAGAGTCAGGAAAAAAATTCAGAATAACATTTGTTAAAAGAGCGGCCAATGTGGCAGATAGGAAATTCAATTTTCTAATAATAAACCCGTGATGGGGTCTAACAATATTTATTAAGAGGTGAGCCTTACTTGTTTCTGGAAGCTCCTAGGAGATGCAATCCTCGGGCACGCCGTCTTGTGAATGAACGAGACCCGCCGAAGGGGGTAATGGTCAAATATATACAACTCAGTCCAACCAAGAACAACGCAAAGCGACTTCCGGAAAAAAGACAAAGAAATGAAATGGGTAGACACTTGAGTCAAGAGCAACGTACGAACACCTTTGAAGAAGGCTTGTGTTTTGTGGTTTAATTGTTATTACCACGGCGATTCCGCAAGACAGTCTTAACCAAACAAAGTCAAAAGTTATCTTACAAAGGTCAGCGTAATGGCATGGCGAAACGCTGGCGGCGAGTGAATAGAAATAAAGAAGAATGAAAACTTTCCATGAATGAGAAAAGACAACCATTTAGCTTTACAGTCGGTGCTTTGAATTGATACATGTGCGTTGTCTCAAATTACTACGTGATTCTTGCGTAGTTCACGAGTTTCTATGGCTACGCACCGATCCAATGTCATTTTAAAACCTAACTCTCCTGATGCGTCCCTAGAAAAACAAATCATAAGTCGACGCGATGGAAATGTACGAAAAACTCATATACTAGGCTCGAACTTGCCTGAACTTTGGTGGTTAACATCATTGTGCAAGATCTTTAGTAAGCGGTGCAAGAAGATTGAAATCGAGAACATAAACCGTATTACCATAGCTTCGACTGGCTGTTTAACGGAGAGGTTACATAAAATAATACGTTATTTTTTCCGGCTGCAAAAGATTGCGGAAGCAGAGGAGCTTAATTGTAAAAGAGCTGATTTCTGGATGGTTGGAAATATACAAGTCTATTAGTTTAATAACGTTAGGCTGCACAGTACAAACTGCTTCGCAAAATTCACGTCGTGAAACAAGCAAGGTATCACTCTACTGAAAAACTATACATTCAGGGATTAGCTATTCAGCCATTAACATACATTATTAAAGCACATGATGAGATTTACATGTGTTGATCTTTTTAAATTTTCGTCGATTTTACTAAAAATATGAATAGTATTAAGCAATCAATCAATCAGTGTTTTTATAGCGTGAAGGGACAATCAATCGGTCTTAGTGCTGGCACACGTAAAAAAGCAAGGCAAAAACACACACAAACAAACACACATACACCCGAGTGCAGAAGGGGCACCTGGTTGAACAGTCTGAGACTAACAGGTACGAAAGACCCTGAAATCAACAAGGATATCGAAAGCACAAGACTCATCACCAGGAGTCACCAGGATTGATAATAATAATAATAATAATAATAATAATAATAATAATAATAATAATAATAATAATATTAATAATAATAAAAATGGCTGATTCTCCGTCAGTTCGTGCAATGATGGTCCGGGTCATATTTTTGATAGTTTTGTTAAAAGTATATACGAAAGCCATTTTCTTGGGAGGAACATTCAGGTATATATGAACGCCGTATCAATGTTTTTCGCTGATATATAAAATAAAGAAGCTCGAGGCGTGGAAATTGAGAACTTTTCATGTATCTACTTTGCACGGTCGTCATTTTCTCATCAAAGCTTTCACGTCATCATAACTTTTTAATACATTTACAGAAGATATACAACATACACACAATCAATTAGAAATAACTATAGAATAGTTTTATGCAAACAAAATTATCAAACATGGCATAAAAACGCGTTTGTGAGACAAATTCAGGATTTTTTTGCAAATAAACCATCTTCTATAATACTTTACAAAACATATCTAAATGCGCGTCTTTAAATGTTCTTTACGAATATATAAAGATATTATGTCCACCCTATACTGCCTTCTTGTTATTAACGAGGAAATGCAGTTGATTTCTAAAAATGCGGCAAAATTGGACGTCGATATTTAAAAATAAACTTCAACTTTTATTTTTTTCAAACTCCCCTCGGCACTTTGCAGTGACTCGAACTAACATTTGATGGCAAAACATTGAGTAATATATGTCCTTTAAACGGGAAAAGCTACGACGAACCTTCACTCGGAGCGAGCCGACGTCTTCGTCATAGCCGCTTTGCCGCACAGCACTAAACATTTTGAGCGTTAGTTATGGCATGCATTTTATATTTTTCAAATTCTTTTTTCAAAAGGGGTGAATGTAACTGACGCGAAAAGTGACTTTTAGCTGGAATACCATTACTTAGCTTGCAGTTCACAAAAACAAAACGGTTGCACTCAGCACATTCGCTAGCTATGCATACGAGGGGCGGTCATAAAGTTCGTATTATTGCCACGAAGGAATAGAGATTCAACAATCAAACTCTAGTAGGAGTTGAGACATTCTCTACATATTCGCTACCAAAAGTTACCCATTTTTTTATAGCGATGCACCACATGCCGGAGGCCATTGTTATATAACTTCTCGTCTTGAGGGTTCATGAATCGCTCCACTTCAGCAATCACTTGGTCGCCGTCCTTGAAATGCTTTCCTCGTATTTGGCCACATTAGAAGCGTCTCCGCCACTTAACCAAAGTGTCATAAACTGGGGCGTAGTCCCCGAACAGCGCTCCCAGATTGGAGTGAATATCCTTGGCATTGCTTCCCTTCAAATGGAGAAAACGGATCACTGCATGTGCTTGGTACCGATGGGCGGTGCCATTTTTGTTTCGACTCCCTAGCGACGTTCCAAGCTACTATAGCATGCAATATTTATACTGTGTGGAAACTAGAGAGACGCGCGCTCATGTTGATGCCTGTTTTGTTCCATTTTTTTTTAATTGTTTGTGCCGATAATACGAAATTTATGAACGCCCCTTGTACATTAGCTTAAAACTCTGAGTTGCTTAAGCGGCCACGTGTACCTGCGGCCTCTCGGCATATGATGACTTCACGGATGAGGCACCTCAATTCCTCTCACAGGTTTTACTGTGGTCCACTTTGCTTGCTGCACCGCACGAAACTAGCGAACCCGTTCCGCAGACAGGTGGAACCTGCAGACATTCGTTACTTTTTCACGTAGCACTTCCACAATGTCTTTAGCGGTGACAATCGTTGAGTTGAGCGAAGATCTCAAGCTGGTGAGCATTGCGTGGTGTTTAAGAACACCATCTAATTCATCACAAGCGCTTTTTCCGTGTCCAGTGACTGGAAAGATCCATCTTGCCGAAGAGTATGGCTTAGGATACAGTTCGTGCAATTGGAAGCGATTCTTGAAATGCGCCGCTGCGCCGTCTCATACAAAAAAAGAGTTCAGAAAAAACTGTGTGATGTTCATCAACATACTCTTCAATGGTCTCTATGGCTATAAGAGCTTGAGCTGTGTCATGTGTCGTGTCACCGCTGACAACGGCAAAGCTCTACGTGCCTTGCGTGGACGTAACCATAACATCCGAAGAGAGACACTTGAGTTTTTTTATTCCAATGAAAACTCTGCACTTCGGTTGGGAAGATTACTGCCCAACTTTCCGCAAAATCTAAGTGGAACATCACTTCCTTGGTTTGTAAGGCGGTTCTTGTGTCACGTATCACAGGTTTCGTTAAAAGATCACGGATGTAAGAATGCCTCATAATTTTCGCTCCATGACTCCGATTCCCGCAGGAATGTGGAAGTCTCCATAACCTTTTTGACGAGTTCGCCGGCGTCCCATAATGCGAAACAAATATCTTCGTCTTCGTCGAGATGGAGCGATTCAAGCGAAATGCTCTGCATTTTTGGGCACTTTTCGCAACGGCGCAGGAAGCAATCGTTCTGTGGAGCGCTGCAGAGGTAGATTCTCTTGAGGTGGTCTTCAGGTAAATGTCTTCGTTGAGGCATTTGTTATTGCCGTTAAAAGCAACTGAAAATTGGCGCAATATATACATGCGCATACCTCGTGCTCGGGACTCTTTTTTACCCATTTTGGTCATAAGGAATAAAATCTGGAGATGCCTAGTTCTCGATGGGGATGGCCATTCCTAAACAGCTGGTAAGCTTCCTTAGTAGAGCGGGTCATAAACCTCTTTACGACTTTGGTCTTGTTGTCGTTGATCATGGCTTTGACGACGTCCATTTCGTTGGGGCTTTGAACAGAGCATACGAGGTCGTCGCGTGTGTAGTACTTAAGTGCAACCCTCACGTCTTTGTCATTCGCCTTTTTCCCCATGTAGGGATGAGGAGTTGCTCATACACCACCTTTACGATTCAAGGGACCATGAAACGATTCTGAAATCGAATTTTATCCACCGATCGTCGTAAAATGTGTGAAAACAACACACAAAACACAAAAATAGGGAGCCAAAAAAGTTCTTCGCTATAGAACTTTAAAAAAACAAAACTGGACTCGTCTCACGTCGCCTATTGTGTAAGAGCCTACCTCAACAGCACAGCGATCATAAACAATAAATAGCCGGCGAATGTTTCCTAAAAAGTTTGTTAAATAATATTCAGATCCACATTTTGTAGCATAATTAGAGATGTGACGAAAATTTCCAAATTTGATAATGCTGGGAGCCAAGCGCCATCTATGGTGTGGCCAACAAAGCAACTACTGCGCTTGCGCAGGAGGGCCGACAGCGTCGCTCAGTTACTTGGTTGCGACGACCAATGAACGTTAATTTTTCTACGTGCTCTTCAAGCGCGTTCCGACTTCAAGCAGCAAGAAAAAAGTACTTGAAACAGACCACGACGAACAAGAACGCTGGATCCACAAACACCCGAGAAAGGCTACAACGGCCACGAATCCAGCGACCCCGACAAAGCGTGCTCGGTAGAATATAGGCCTAGCAGGCACTCTGACTCGGCGCAGCGTTGCTCCAACGGTACTTGGCCAAGAAAGTTTGCCCATGACCGGCTGGCGTGCTGATTGGAATATGCTCGCGCGACCCTTGTGGACCCTTCCCGTATTATAGTTTGATCGCTGACCTCAATTTTAGATTAAAAGGTGAGGTCGATCTCTTCTCCTAGTCATCTCCTTGTTTTCCGAGGCAGTGGTGACGAACACGTTCCTCTAAAAGGGACTCTCGTCGATTCTACTTGTTTTGTGTGATATAGGGCTCAAATAAACGCCGTATGGATTACCTTCGTAACACGGTATGTACACTTTGTTATTAGTATGCCATTTTTATTCTGACACGACTGCACGTCACTGTCGAGCTATAACAGTTCGTGGGAGCTACGTGCGATGCCGGTCCAACCTTCCTTTGCCAAGTGTCACGTCAGTATCGAGTTGCAATCGTAAAAGATCGGTCCCGAAGCGCTTACCAACAGCGCAAATACAGCACTTCCATCAAACGCACGCGTCCGCTCCGAGTGTGAACAGGTATTTACGTGACTCTTGCTGACACTGTCGTAGTTCAAACGTATCTTTTCTAACGTCGGCTCGCTCCTGCATCTCCGAGGCCGCGAAAAATGCCGCGGTAATTTGTTTCCATCTACGTCGCTTTGCAAACGACTGACACGGGCCGCTTTTAGAGCGCATCTCTTAGGCGCCCGTTTGCGGCTTGAGCGGCGTCGGCGTCGCCGTCGGCGTAACTGCGCGGTGAATTAGGGGACGCGTGACGTCATCGGCATTCGCATCGTCATCGTCACCATCACTGATGACGTCATCAGTGACGTCAGTGATGACGTCATCGGCATCCGCATCGTCATCGTCACTGATGACGTCATCAGTGACGTCACTAATGACGTCATCGTCATCGGCATCGTCACGCGACCCCCCAGGTCACGTGGCCCCCCCCCTCCCCCGAGGTCATGTGACCCTCCCCCCCCCTCCCGAGGTCACTTGACCCACCCCCCAGTACCCTTCCCTCCTCCTCCTCAAGAGCTGCGCTCTATTTCGGCGTTACAGAGAGTTGTAAATGGCTTTCACTTTTTAGAGCGCAGCTCTTAGGCGCCCGTTACCGGCTTGAGCGGCGTCGCCGTCGGCGTAACCGCGCTGTGCATTATGGGAAATATCCCATAAAGCACGTCACGAGGTCACGTGACCTCGGGGAGGAGGAGGAGGGGGTCACGTGACCCCTCAGGTCACGTGACCCCCCGGGCCACGTGACCTCGGGGGAGGAGGGGGAGAGGGGTCACGTGACCTGGGGGGAGGAGGGGGAGGGGGGTCACGTGACCTGGGGAGGAGGGGGAGGGGTGGGTCACGTGACCCCCCAGATCACGTGACCCCCCCCGGAGGTGATTGAAGAATGAGGGGAGGAGGAGGAGGAGGGGTATACCCTCCCCTGATTACCCTTCCCTCCTCCTCCTCAAGAGCTGCGCTCCAATTCGGCGTTACAGGGAGTTGTAAACGGCTTTCATTTTTTTCTACAATTGCTATAGAAGCGCGGTGCTGGTATATCGATTTTTCTAAAGGCTACCCTGTTTCATTCAGAAATAAGAGTTTCATTCCTTTCTTGTGAATCTTCAGCACTCCGTGTCTTTATTTCAGAATTTGACGTCTACATACTGACATTTTATAGACCACCTTCCAAAAACCTTTATTTTTTTTTTCGAGCTAGGAAATTGGGTTCAGTCTGTAGCGGTAAATGCAACCCTCTGCATTGCAGAAGACATCAACATTGATCTAATGAAATCCTACATATAACTAGTTTGTGAGTACCTTACTTTATTTGCTAACTACTTAATTCAACCCTCCATTCTCGCTTCAACAAAAGAGCCGAATTCTTGGTGACAAACTTTTGAGCTGGTTAATTTATCATATTAACATGAGACCATCATCATCAACCATCAAATCAGCCGTTATAACCCAGAAATTATCGGACCACTACTTCGAAGCGTCTCAATTGGAATTTTGAGAAGAGTCATCTATGGATCCAAATACACATATCCTTCGAATTGGAAGTGTTGACCACAATACTTTTGTTAAATATGTGTACGATTACAACTGGGTTACTTTTCAGGAAACTGTAAAACATTCTGAAAATTATAGTTAATTTAAACAGTTGTTTCAGTAGTTTTACAATGCCTCAAATACAAAAAAGTTATATTTCTCAAACGGAGAAGGAGAAGCCTACTTTGGATGATTAATGACATTTGTGTCTAATTCACGAGCTACGTCCAACAAATTCAACAATGTATTTGATTCATTCTCAAGCAGATTTCAAGAAAATGTTACAGCGCCCATCTCTCTTCCTACCCAAAATCAGCTTCCGCGTTTCTTCTTCAAATGGCAACTCGCGACCTGGAGTCAATAATCGTAGACTTCAAACCAAAAAAAAAAATCTTCCGGTTATGATGGAATATTTTTTTTTTATCTTCGTGGAAATTTCAGACATATACAAGACACACTACTAATTATGCCCAACACAATAATAGAGCCAGGTTATATTCCTATTGAATTGAAAACAGCCAATGTTAAGCATCTCTTCAAGGGAGTTCAACGTTGTCAGGTAGAAAACTATCGGCGAATATCCGTTCTACCCTCTCTTGTTTAAACATTGGAAAAATTAATACATATCGCAGCCTTCTTTATATATATAATATGTTTCCCCATTTTAGAATCACTATATGATGACTTAAATTTCGGTTTTGAACACAACCTATTTATTTGGGCATCTTTCTTGATGTCAAAAGCGTGTTTCATACATTGAATCCCTCCATCTTGTTAAAAAACTGTCGGGTGTTGTTTTCGAGGTCTTTTCTTGTCTTTGCTTACTAATTTTTCGCATAATTGATCACAACATGTTTCAATCAACGTCGTACATAGCATCAACATTTCTTTAAAAGCTGGTGTTCCACAGGGCTCGGTTCTTTTACCTTTAATATTCAATATCTAAGTCAATAACATGTCTACTTCAGTCTCAAACTGTACCATTTATCACAATGCAAATGACACTATTCCGTTATCAAGTCATCTCTCTTTTTCAAGGGCAAAGGAAATGATCTAGGTCTGTTTCCTCGATTTAATGAAATGATTTTTTCTAACCTCATATAATATTAATGTGTTAAAAATAAAGCTAGTGAGTTTTCATAATCCCCTCAAGCTGATGACCTAAATATTCATATTTTGCTACACACATCACATTGTGTCGCGTGCCATTGTACTCCAATTATTTCTCAGACACTGGGAAGTATCTAGGTATCCCTTTTGATTGTTATCTTTTTTTTTTTTTGAATTCCCACCTTACAAAATTGTGTTCTAAGTTAAACAGTGTTTCTTGTTTAATGTGAAACATCAAGACATTTATGTTATTTAACCTTCGAAAGCTTATAGTTCAGTATTTAGCATACAGTACTCTTCCCTATGGAATAATAATTTTTGCGAAATGCTCTGGAATGTGACAGGCAAAGATACGTAACACCTTAAAAGGAATGTTGCGTAATGTTCATTAAAAACCATCTACTTCCCGTCTGAACATATTTCGTATATTATCTAAGCCAAACTTTCAATCTCAGTTTGTGGAAAAGGTAGAACACTGTCACTGCTGCAATAACGACTTCAAAACCCTTCGACCCTACATGCGGCAACTACGAGTGGTTTCACGGTTTCTTCTTGCCATATGTTACACCCGTTATGAAAAGAACCTGGTGTCGTTTTATGTTCCTCAGATTTTTAATGTCTTACCTTCTAGTTACTCTAACTTCACTTCAAGATAAAAGCTTAAAAAAGTGCTCCGCCATGTGCCCTTCACGCAGGAGTAAATGTGCCTATAAATTATTTTTTATTCTGTTTATTTGCAGTTGCATATTTTGTTGTTGAATATTTGAATTTCGAGTTTTTAGTACAACGATACTACACGCAGTGTGTCCAGACAGATTTTTTTTCTTTTGTGATATAATTTAATGGAGGTAGTGTCAATTACTTATCTGTACTTTCTGTTTTGAAGTCTGCGATTTTGTGAATTATTGATTTTTGATATGCATGACAGCCTCAGACTTCAGATCTGTCTTAGAACATGATACGTTTTGGAATGACATTAGGTTATGGTCATCGTCAATTCCTAATTTTTATATTATATTTAGTCCTATTTTAGGTTTTTTTTGTATTGGGAGCCCAAGGCCTAAGCTGGAACTTCTGAAAAACTGATAACCTCGACAAGTTTTTCTTTTTCCATATTTATGTTTTGCGTGTGTATTTGTGATGCTTATTTTTATATCTCTACTGTCTTGGTTTTGTCCCAGAAAGAGTTGAAGGCTTTGACGAACCTTCGTTGTACCACGGATATGCTCCTCTCTCTCCAATAAATTGTTATTATTATTATTGCTATTATAATTATAATTATTTCTTTTTTTATTTATACTGCATTTGAATCGTTTGTCATATTTGTTATATTGCTTATTTCGCTGCCGACAGTATGGGTGCTGAGCCTCTTTTGGGCTTCAGGCCTTTATCTGCGCCACCTAGAATAACAGAAAATAGCAAACAAAAAATTCCAGTGGCCGAGCTGACACACTTTCACCTAACCATACGGTCAATGGCCAATGAAGCGTCAAACTTGTGATCTGGGGTGCTTTCTGGAAGATCAGAGTCGAATAGACGAAATGGAAGCCTGTTTCTCAGCCAACTTAGATGAATCGCAAAAATCTGAAACTCCCACAGATCAGACACTAGTGGCGATGCTAGAATGTCGAGGTTTCAAACTATGAACTTACATGATCACTAGACATAATAGAAAAAAGAACAATACTTTCTATGAGCCGACGTTCCCTTAGGACCATTAATTATAAAACCAATAATTAGCTTTCATAACATCTAGAGCATTTATATAAGTGAACTAAATTCTAATTTGGTACTTCTCGTAACAAAATAACAGTTGCGAGTTTGAGGTTCCAAGATGTTTTCATTGCAAGGCGCTCCATTTTACATATTTAATAAAAGAAAGTACTGGCGCTATCATACCTATTTTTGGTGCCGTCGTATAAAGTTATCAAGAAGCAGCCTGCGCCAGAGAAATTGCTTAAACGTCTAAAGAACAGTCGAGTAATCACAGTTGAGATATGGTGGGTAGCATTTAGAGTTAGGCAAGGAAAAAAAGTGTGTCTTGTATCTTAAGCTCCTCGGACCATAACTGTAAATACAATGGGAAACATTATTCTGGCCTGCGAAGTGTTTTCAAAAAGGTACACATTAACGATAAGTATAACAAACCTCAAACAAGAGGTAAAGAATAAATAATCAAAATAACAGTTCCAACCATCCGACAAAAAATGTCGTTTTGTCCAAGGATCACCTTTACTACTTTAACAAACTTTATTCAGCAAAATAATTAATTCCTAGACAAAGGCAAATCGTGATGTTCGATTGTGATTTTTGTGAATCTTACAGCAGAAAACCGCTGCCTGGTCGAAATTGTCTTTTGCATTCTCAAGTTGAGTCCTCCACTTATAACTTACGTTTATATCTCAAAAATATTTATTGGAAAAGTGGGTTCTGTGTTCCCTCTAATACCCAACGTAAAATGCACTTAGTACAATGACGCCTTCGTAAATTCAGCTGCCATTTTACGATTTTCTTTTCTTTCTTTGCATTTACTTATACATGCACTGTTTGTCAAGCCCCATATTATGAAACCATACTCATTTCAGGGGTGCCAACATATTACAACAGACAAGGTATATACGTTGCTATGCAGACTCAGAAGGGAAAATTGTTGCTTGTGAAGATACATATGAAGAAGGGGTTCAACGCAGCTGTCAAAGGTAAGCAACCTAGCGACGTGAGGTCTCCAAACAGCCGTAGCCATGTTCGCGTAATTCGAAAAGGTTAAACCGCTTTTTTCTTTTTTATTTACATCACACCTGCTAGCGATTTAAACTGAGCTTTCTAAAAATCTCGAAAGTGTAGAATATACGAAGCACACCGGGAATTCATTTTTTCTTTGTTAAAACGGTGTTCAGTATATCAAACAAAAAAAATCAACGAATTGCCGGGTCGCCGAAATGGCAACACCTGGCGCTGCAGTCCCGTACGCACAACGCTAGCAAGATTTCCTACGAGTGTGTTCAGAAAATATTTTTACTGTTTAGATTCTGCGATGTTTTATGTTTTGCCAACGTGTGTCTGTGAGACAGGACATCACCAATCTCGAACGGCAGCTTTTGTCCTGGCTTTCTCATTTTTGTACAACCAAAAATGTAAAATAAAAGCCTTGGTGAAAACCTTGGTAATGTCCGTCAACAGTCCAATTTTGGCACCCTCGATAGCTCCTTTTTATTGTTTTTGCCTAGTTTACGGGTAGAGAGAGATAATTTTGAGGGGGGTGGGGGGACGGGGCGAGGCTTAGATAAAACAAGTTCAGTGATTCATGCACACCATTTAGCCGAGTCTTAGATTTGCTTACCCAAAAGCATAAAAAAAAATACAAGAGCCGCCTAAAGGCTATCGCGTAAATCACTGAGGCGTGTGTGCCTAAATCTCGCCCCCCCCCCCCCCCCCATCCCCTTTCTCTTTCACACCGTAAACCATACGACATGACGTCCAGCAAAACGCGCCAACCAAAGTTCCGAAATTGCCTGTGGACTTACTCAACAAGCTTTTCTAAATACGCTTCCAGGCGAGTGCCGTTTTATCAACACGGAGAAGTTAGCAGAGAGCGGCGGATCCCAAAGACAAACTACGAAAATGCCGCTACTCTGCCTCTGAAATTCTTAAATTAATAATATTTTAAATACCTCTACGCAATTTTGTCCCGATGCATGCTTCGGTTTGTAACTAACGAAATGGGCGGCATGCATCTGTTCTATATCTTTACTAAAATTCTGTATAAAGGAAGAATTGGGCCGAACAAGGTATATGATATGTTTAATTCTTAGCTGCAAATAAAGTTATCAGGTCACCTTATATGTTTACTTGCACATTATGTGTCTAAGAACATTTATCAGGGGCCCTTTCATTATGTTACGCAGCATCCAAAGAGGTAATAATCGAAAATATGCAGATAAAGTGAACAGTACTTGATCGAATAGAACAAAACTATACGAAGCCGCCGAATGACAAACTATTGGACGGGTCTCCGAATATCCGGTAGCGTGTGCTAACCACTGTTCCACATCGCCTTATTTTTTCGGCTTTTCGTATGGGTTATTAATGCACGGAAACAAAATTTAATTGATGAGAGGTGTTCTGGAAACACACGCCGCCGAGTGTAACGTGGTTCGGCGCTTGCTAGAACGTTGTACTTGCTCGTTGTTTTCCACAATTCCGGATCACATTGAGCACATACTGCAGCTTGCTCTCCGGCTTCAGAGCTCAAGGAAGTTTCACCAGCCAGGAGTTGAAACTCCATGACGACTGCGACACTAGCGCTTGCTTCTACGTTTTGAAGAAATGTCTACGACCAACTGCAGTGTAATAACATCCAAGAGCATAAGAATTGACTTCCGCGTGACATGTCATTTGTTGGCACTTCTCTGCAACTCTTGACGCTCGGGTGGTATAAGGCTGCTCTACGAAATGTCTTTTCGTTTTTGGGAAGCCGTGTTCGGCCAAGTTGATAAACAGCTTTATCCACTGCACCACTGTGTTTCCATGTACACGATTAGTTGTTAGCGACGTGTTCGCTGTTCGTGAAATGCAGAAGTATGGCGAGCGACTCCACTCTTGACAGGAGTCTGTAGGTACGAATGGGGACATATTTGGGCAGTGCAAACACACGCTTAGAACGCTTTTTTTTGGTGTCGCCTCGCCCGCATATATTGGGCCATTTGGCCTTGGACGCATCAACTTCTTTATTGCCGACTCGTCTTGATACCGAATTAATAGCGGTATGAACAGAAATTAAATGCTAGCAGATGTTTATTTATGTTCCCGGTCACTGTAGTTGGCACAGTCGATCACGGCGAAGAAGTAGAGCGAAATCGGAAAAAAACCGCATCCACGCACTTAGGAACACACAGGAGAGTGTTCATTACCTTGGCATCTGGCGAGATTTAGAACCCGAAGAACGTGATGTGGCTCTACCCTATTGGTGACGAAATGTTTAGGTGTACCACCTCACGGGCGCTCTCTTTTGACGTAGCAAATAGTATTAGAACAGACGACGCGCTAAGGAATTAGGAACTGTGATTATGTTACCTCATATCTATGCCAATGAATAAGGATTGATTTCTCACAACATATTATCTGACGTTTTTATGAGTCTCTTCTGCTAAATTACAGCGTCCCCAAGTGACTTTTTATATACACAGTCTATAAAATGTTCAACAATACTGGAACTTGACATTGCAGCTTGCGCTGCGTGCGTCACGGTGTCTAATTTGTGTTTTTGAGACCTATAGAGGGATGCTGTAGAAAATTTCGTTTGCAGTCACCAGAGTGTCGTTCGTGATGTCGTATTAGCTGTGCAAGTGCACAGCTAAAATGAGAGCACGTCATCCTAGCTCCGACATGAACTTCCTTCGTGAGAAAATCCCAATTCGTGATCCGGGAGTACATGGCGGTAATATGGAGTCTGGAACGCGTCCTCGGTTGTTATGCCTATCGTCCGGGCCATCCTGCTCAAGTACCAAATGTGGTCCCGAATTGACAACAATTGACACCACAGGAGACGGTGCGTCCTCTCAGATGTCCGATCCTGACGGTTGGTCATCTGGTAGGGAAGAATGCAAGTGTCGCTGTTGTCGCGGCGTCCCAACTCGTGGCTGCAAATGTTTCCGTAAACGGTCAAGCTGAGGGGCATTTACTGCGTAAAACAGGCGTCTGCAACATCCACCATTGCAGCTGTGACGCCGCCTAAATTACGGCCCGTTACAACGTGACGCTCTTTTAACGTCATCGTAGGGAAATCGAGGAGCCACTGTTTAGGACGCAATATATATGTTCAATTAGGACAAGCCTTCCAGTCACCATACGTAATGTAACAGGAAGAAATTTAGCAAACTTTAGCGCATTGAAGGACTCTACTTTGTCATTTAGCTTCCCAAGTGTACATTCGAAATTCCCATTTCTGAGTGTTTTCTCTGTGTGTCTGAGCGTGTGCGCGAACATTTGTAGTTTCGCATTATGTTTTCGAAATAAACGTTACATTGAACAGGTGTCCGAAGTAAAGAAAACTTCATTGAGGATGTGAAAAAAAAACAAAAAAAACAATACAACGGTAAATAAAAGCCAACTCGGAAGGAATTAACGGATAAGAGGAGATTCACTGTTGTCGGGGAATTGATAGCTATTTCGAGCGGTGCATTACTTTAGCGCAACTCTATAAATCACATTTTGAAATATTTGTATACATATAGTTTTTTATTCAATTGTCGTATAATAGGTTCCCTTTAAAAAATGCTGCGGGCCAAGAGCTTTTTTATTATGCTCGCCATTACTCATTGCATTTCTGTTAAGTCAACCTTTTGATATAAATGAAGTTGTTTTAGTCCCAAGTCAGGCAGAGATTTGGGGTCAAAATTTGTTTTAATAGAACACAAATATATATTTTGGGAGCGTCCTTTAAATGCAAGTGAGCGGAAAGGGCAAGCTTGGCGGATTTTTGTTTTGTTTTAAACTACTGCACATTGATTCTGCACTAGAACTACTGTACTGCTCTTCGGCGACACTTATCAACTATACCTTATTATGCTCAATCAAGGGCAAAATATTATTATACGTTAAAATGTATATTTTATTTCTTTCTCTCATTCTCCTTTTGACATATTTGGCAAGGTTTGTGAAGCAAAGTATCACAGCGAGGTTTTAAAGATACTTCAATACAATTTATATCGTCAGAATGCTCAAACCTAGCAGTTTCTATTGAAGACGAACAATATATTATTGGTACAAATTTAAAACCGTTAAATACATTTTAATAAGCGAATATTTAAAACGCCTAAATTTCAACATAATTTTTCTCAAAACGTTTAATTTTTATTAGTTTTTTTTTAATTTATTACTGGCAAGATTTAACAGTGTTCTTTCATTAAGTTAAAATATGAACCTAGTACTTTCTTCAAACGACCGGAGATAAAGCTTGAATCTGAATAAATGTGCGTTCTCAAGCGGAAATATTTGTTGCGGGCTAATATAAAAATATTACGAATAAGGCTCAATTTCAGTTATCTTTAAGTCTAAGTTAATTTAAATATTAAAGGTAGTTAATTAACCATATCGGTGCCCACACGTTTGGCCAAAATAGCACCCATACAAGGACAAAGTCGCAAGGTATGTTTATATGACTGGAAGCTTTACTTCTACTCATATAAACGATTCCAATGTTTCTTTTTTATATGTTCAATAAACCGCAGTCAAACCTTCCTACTAATAAAACATGGAGCGAAATGAAAAATAGTCTATGTGAATTCTTAACACTTCAAATTATGCAATGTTCCAAGCTATACTGATGCAATAACTTTGTGTTTGAAGTATCTTCATCTGACAGATTTTTTTCAAGAGGATTGTCGATGTGAGTGGGTTTGCCTTAAAATTATATGGTGATATTCAGGATAGCGGTTTGGAATTGACTTAGTATGGTGCATTTAAGCGCAATAAAGTCTATTACGTTTGTTGTTATCCAGTTTTTAACTCGATCAGAAAATAAGTTTTGAATCACGTTGTACGTCCTAGCTCCTGAAACTTTCAGAATTTAACATGTTGATACGACTTTGGAACAAAGCTCATCTCAAAAGATAAAGTGCTAAACATGTGAAGAAACCATTAATTTAACATTAAACGAGCTAGTAAAAGATAAATCAAATTACTTTGCTGTGCAAATTATAATTACTCTGGCATATCATTTATTACAAGCGATCACCCAGGACGGTCTTATATTTTTTGTTAAGATCCATAATCTCTTTACCAGCGCGCTTCGCTGTTAATACTGAGCCCTGTGTTCTACTGAATGAGAGCTCGCTATCTCAATTTGATAAAGACAATGATATTACCCTTTTAGGTGTTTGCATTGCTTGGGCTGTTTTCTGCTCACTAGAACCCAGTTTCACTATAGGGCACCAATATCTTGTTCTGAATGGAAAGTACCTAATTGAGAAAGGGGCCAACATCGCCTATATTAAAGAGGCATTCGGTTTTTTATATCAAAGTGTGGTTGACAACAAGCACGGCTTGAACACGAGTTCCGCGTCAGAATTTGAAGGAAAAGCGTCTTCAATCAGTGATTTGGTGAACGGTCGGTTCGCAACCGCTAATTAGGTGCAATCCACAGTTGTGCACTGTCGCGACACAAATGCATAGCGATAGTACAGCTGCAACGGAAAAAGAGTAGCCCAAGTGACCGACGACCGGAGCGGCAAAATCGCGACACGCGGCGCTATTGTTCCCGAGCGCGCCGACAGCGAGAGTTCCAGGCACGTTGCATGTCTCAACGCGGGTGCGGCCGGCAGAAAGCAGCCCATCCTAAAGCCCGCATTTTAAAAGCTATCTTATCCCTCAACTTTCTGTCGGCCACCCCCCGCAATGAAACATGCAACCTGACTGGCACACTCGCTATCGGCGCGCTCGGGAACAATAGCGCCGCATGTCGCGATTTCGCCACTCCGGTCATCGGTCACTTGTGCTACTCTTTTTCCGTTGCAGCTGTACTTAATATATATATTTAGTATTTATATCCTTGCTTCGCTATACTGATAAAAATATATCGAGCTCTATCTGTATTCATGCATATCAAAACAATTGCCAGGTATATTTTGTTTCGTTTGACACCATTGCAGTACGATGTTAAGGGAAGGTGGATACTTTAATATTTTTAGAACAAAGTTTGTCGGCAATATTTTATATCTAGCCCTGTCACGTTGCCAGGATTTCGTTTCGGGGGAGGGGAGGGGGGGGGGGGCATGACAAAATGCTGTATGAGGGGGAGGGTGCCCTAAGCGAAAAGTCGTTAAAAATCAGTGTACTAAAAGTGCACTGAAGTATACTAAAAGTATACTTTCACTGTGGTCTTCGTACTGAATGTATACTTTAAGTGTACTTAAAGTGTACGTCCAGTAAAAATGGTGGTGGACTGAAAGTATACTCGACCGTACAAAACTAGTACATGTAGTAGAATCGTAGGGCCCGCGGTAAAAAGTAGTTCAAAATCAGTATACGGGAAGTGGAGTTAAGTATACTAAAGGTCTACTTTGAGTGCTTGCGGTCGGCGTACTCAAATTATAGTAACGGGTATATATATATATATATATACAGGGATGGGCAAAATACATGCAAATATGTATCGAAATACAAATACAAAATACTTTGTCAAAAATGTATTTGATTACAAATTCAATTACATTTCCAAAAAAGCATTTAAGTACAAGATACAAATACAACCAAATGTATTTGGTCTCGTCTAAATACTGTTCCAAATACATTCCTCAAAATTTGCGTCAGCGACTTCAGGGCACCTGCAACGGGTTTCTGGGTATCGCATTTTAATTTTGCATCGCACACTCGGGAGTTAGTGTGCCAGGCTCTAGTAACGTAATAGAAATATAATCACAAAAAAATGCAATCAGCTTGAACGTAATAGGTGAAAAAGGTACAGAGCTTCAAGCACCTTTTTGTGTCGATTATACATTTTGGTATAGACCAACAGAGAACCGAGACGACCAAGACGCGCAGCCCTAGCTAGAGAATTTTTTATTGTTGCAACTTGCACCAGTTACTAGAATCTGGACGACCCGCGTATTTAGAATGTTCCAGGCAAAAATACGAATAGAAATCAGGCTGTAAAGCATCACAAGTTGTCACAGGCACTTATTTAGCCAGTCTGCCTGTGAACGTCGACTTCGTCAATATTCTTGCCCTGGACTAGCACCGTAATCACAAAGTCACTAAACGCTTGTGATTGATTGAGAGACACTGCATTCGGTGCTGAACGTAGTTTTCTTCCTCGTTTGGACAGTGACAATAAATTTGAGGGATGTATTTTCACCCACAAAATTGTATTTAATTACAATTGTATTTGAAATACCCACGTTTTAGTATTTAAATACACACGTCAAATACATTACTCAATTTGTAATTAAATACAAATGCAAAATACAGAAAGTATTTGAAATACGTATTTCAAATACTTGTATTTGAAATACTGCCCATCCCTGTATATATATATATAGTGCGATTTTTTAAGATCAACACATTAAAAACGCGATAGATATCCCGATGCCGTTTTCACAGGATATTTGTAGCCTCGGCGGACATTACATGAGTAAACAAACCTCACAGTACGTTGTCTGATTAACTTTCTTAATTGACAGTGTAATTGACCATGATGAATTTTCAATATTAAAGGGGCTATGAATAAACTCTCGCCAAACCGAAACAATTTGCGAAAAGGCGACGAGTTTTGGGTTATTCATAACTCAAAGTCTGCCTTCCGTCGCCTGATAAAAAAACAGCGCTCTGGACAGAGCGCAGGATGTTATGCTTGCGTAGTCGCTTTAGACGCACCGTTTTAAGTATGATCCTGGAGCATTCACTAAAAGCTCGCTGTCAAAAGTGTTCAAGTTTGTTCATGCTTAATCCGACAGCACTTTATAAGGATTGTAACTTCACTAGAAAATAAAAAAATGCATGGAACTCCAATATGCGAAGGTCTCAGTAACACAAACACACATGCCATTAGCGACATGTCATGTCAAAACCGCTAAGTCACTCTCCATTTTCCCCGCCCCTACCGCGCGTGGTTTTTGAATTGGGGGAAGAAAGTGAAAAATTTGATAAATAAATATCTCAAAGCCCCTTGCTGTTTCGTGAATAGTTTTGATTGGGTTACGCTCCAATAATGACTGCCTCTAAAACAGCAATAGAAAAAAAGGTAATTTACGGATTTCAGTTAATTAATAAAAATGTTGCCACGGTTATCCACCCATGTAATGTCCGCTGAGTCGCACGACACACTGAAGACTGCATCAACGTGGCAGCAAGCCCCTTTTTTTCTAAAAACCTGTTGATTAAAAAATATCACCGGGTATACAGCTGACATAATGTGACAAAATAATGCTTCATTTCTCACTTCACTGCAGACCACGTGGTCCAAAAGTTCCCCGGGAAACGACCGGCACTGGCACTGTCAGAGCATACTTACGTCGCAAATGCAGCATGGACTATAGCCCTAAAAAAAGCACAAAAAGAAACGTTAGCTACATTTTACGCCACGGAAGGTAGCGTTATCTAACTTGTCAATAATTATTTTAGCTAGTCATTTCTACTATATTTATCAATTGAAAAGTCTACTTTTATTTCAAAGATAGCTTTTTTTTTCCCTGAACTGTATTTGTTACCTTTATTGCAGAATAAAAGTTTACTGTAAAAATTTGTCAGCACTATTCTGAAGCTAGACGATCGAGGGCAATTGCACCAAGTGTTTGATGCTGCTGATGCAAAAGCATGCACATGTCTGTTTTCAAAATGCACCGCCACTTGCGTGCTGCCTCATAGGCTAGTAGACAAATAACGTTTGCAGGATGCTCAGTGTTTTTGTAATGCAGGTCTCAGCTCACTATACGCTGTTTCAGATATCTGCATCCACAGCAAGCAAAAGGACAGGAGGCAAAGAAAACCACGGCTAATAACGGGGACAGAAGATGCTCCGCCTTGCATAGTCACATGCAGCGCAAATCAACTTCTGAACCGCAAAAGCGAAGTGGTGTTATGAATGGAAGCTCGCTCTGAAATTGGCTGGAGAAATTGGCGCCTTCATGTGACAACCTCAAGCTTTCACCGAAAGTGTTTCATTGTGTAGATTTATCTTGCAAAACTTTAAGACATCTGAATTCACGTGAAAAGAACTTGACAATTGCAACAACGAACACGCCAACACAGTGGATCAAGAGTTCCACGCTGTAAAAGATCGACGTAAATTTTACGTGTCTTTCCCTCGGCAAAAAAAAAAAAGTCGGGCACGCTCATTGTTTACAAAATACGAGGTTGCCCTCATTATTTACTTGTCGCGAGAGCCGAGCCTTCCAGAAAAGCCGAGATCCCAGGAGTGCAAGCATGCGCAGATGAATCAGAATAGCCTTGGCGACGAGCGAGAAATTGCTTGATATAGTTTCGGTTTTACACTGAGAAAAGCCTAAAGTTAAGATAAAACCTAAGATTGACTAAATTTTTGTTAATTGTTTACAAAATTGATATAGTGACATTATTATAATTAATATATATTGATTTGCTTAGTTTTGTCTTAAAAAAAAAGAACAAAAAAATAGACTTTTGAAAACTGCGCATGACCATCGCAATTGCAATCAGCTTCCCTTCGGCCGCCGGCGCCGTTGGAGTTCCGGAGGCTTCGAGCATCGCTCCCTTTTTACGTTTTAGCCGTTTTAGCGGATATTTTAGATATCTTAGTTGCGAATACCGTGTTCAAGAATAGCAAGCGATTACTGAGAGCTGGGAGACGCTGCGTCTTACCAACGCAAGTAAGTGGCAGACAGTCATGGCCGACTGGTGCAAGCCCAGGTGAAGAAGTTTCGTTTGTTTCTGCGTAGTGCGCTGCTGTTTTACCGTGTGCTTCCTAAGCTATGCTTGATTCTAACTATGCTCTACCCGGTGTTATTTCGTCATTTGAAAAGAGCGTATCTTCAAAATGTATGGCTCTCTCCGCAGGGCGAGCCGAGGGCCTGTCGGTGGCGCCGTCCTACGACGCTTGCCCGACGACGCTTTTGCGGAGCGTTCTAGTGCAGTCTGACGGCAGATCAAGCAATCACAGGTCATGCTAGTTGTGACGTGTGGTCCTAACAGCCTCTCGCCAACGATTTGTTTCATAAAGCGGGAGCGAGAAAAGCGTTACAAGAGCGAGCAGCATGATTTCTTGTCTGTGCTGATGCCTGTGCCGTAGAGACGTGCGGTCTCTGCGTATGCCGAAGCGGCACGCTTTCTAAGTTTACGATTGCGTGATGTAAATAAAGTGACTTTGGATGTCACGTTTGTTAGTGGTGGCGAAAGCCGCTTCAAAAAGCAGAGCAGTTAGAGGAAGCAGAAACGTGAAAAAATTCGAAAAGGACCTGAATATTCGATGAAGTTGAAAGACTACCAATGTACCAACTCGCGCAGTTATTCTTTGTCAAAGAATAATAGACGATAGTAATACTTTAAATAAATGCCAACTTTTGAGTGGTTGCTACAAATTTGTAATTGATGCAGTACAGCCCTACGCTGCTCTAGTGCTTTTATGATATCAGGTAATGTGTAGGATAGTTCATAGCAACCATTTATGTACGACTCATTATATTGAATCTTCCCTCTAAAAGCTCGAACTTATATAAAAAATGTGCAACTCATAAATGAAGCCGCACCACTGCATGTGTAATAGCATGTGACTTGCATATATGTTCTCAGCAAAAGAAAAGGATGCATTCAAAAAGGGCCGATCATTTTGTGTCCTCTATGTTGGAGCTTCTTTCAGGTACACGCAAAATGTGGGTGTCTACGTCTAAAAGAGTGGAATTGACGTTTCCCGCAGGGCTGCAGGCCTGACTCAGTTTGGCTAGCAGGTTGCAACCTATGGGAACCTGCAGGGAACTGCATCACAAGAGTAAAAGTGACGTCCGCCCACTGATCTCTATTATGGGTGGCTGAATGGTGCGTCGAGCTGACAGGTATGAAGCCGCCGGAAGTAAGCGGCCTGTCCTGATAGCGAGTGCTTGACAGGCTTTTCGATTCTCCCGAGTGCTGGTTTGAACAACGTTCAGGCGCTGGGTTTTTTCTTTTCATCCCAAGAGAGCCTGCTTGTTGCGGAGTAACAGTGCATGCGGACCCGAGAAGTCTCCTGGGAAACCATTCGATGTGAAAATTTTGAGATTCTATTTTATCAAAAAGTGCATATGTCCCACGTTCAAATGTCTTATTCTTGGGATTTAATCCGGAAATAATCTCTGCAGCGCACTGGCACATGCGGAGAAGCGCACTGAACAAAGCGAATTCATCGCAATGGTGACTTTGCGAGCGCTTTGAAAGGTTTGAATGGCAGAAACGACTTTATTTTTGCGAGCTCAATATTTCATACATTTTATGAAGTGTTAGTGTTAAGAATACTTTGCAGGTACAAAATTTCACAATCAGGAGTAATGTTCATTGCATTCGTATTCATGGGGTTACTTTTTTGCAGGACCAATTTTAAGCAATTTCGATGAACTCGCAAAACCTAAGCCTTCGTAAAACTTTAGTAGTTTACAGTTGTACAATTAATCTTGAAACCAATATTGAATACCGTAATTACTAAACTTCTAAAATAAAATGTTAATATTAGTACAGCCCTGAAAATGGCCATTCTCGAATGTTTTCGTTGTGGCCTTCATCAATTCATATGTGCTTAAAATGTAGCAGCTGCAACCTTGAATCTGGAAATGGCTATTGTTTGTCACACATTTGCTTTATGGTGCCGACGATTTTAGGTAATAAATGTTGTGCCCTGCAATGAACACTATTACCTGTAGCGGAGCCCTGGGCATGCAAAGAAGTCACACCACCAATGTCTGACATATCAGGCTTTCAAAAATGCTATTGTCCGATTTTCCTCACCCTTCTGTCAGGATGAAGTGGTTACTATCTTGCCTTCCTCACATAGTGGTCCTTTGAGCGAGTTATGTGGTGTTATATCATAAGGTGGCATAGGGTCATTTTCTCTTCTATTTTTTCGCAGGATGTAATGACACACCATCATCACTAAGGAGACTGTACAGTGAGGCAGGCTCGGAAACTTGAATAAAGTGATAAGTAGGATTTCAGTTTCTGTCTTATCAATTATGTGAAGAACAGTGATCATAATGTTTGTATGCTACACATACATACTTTCAGTTGAAAATTGCAATGCATCTTTTCTTTATGGCTTTTCTCACACAGTTTCAGAAGACGCTGGTACGTCATTTTTATGAGAAATGTTTAAAAATAGAGGTGGCAAAGATTTCCTGGTAATTTTCACGTACATAGCCGCAAATCAAAATGACAACTCTCCTAGTCAATGTTGGAAAACGGCAGTACATTATTTTTACGAGGGAAGATTTGAAAATGATTCGATTGTCATTTTCACGCCTATACTCGCAACTTAAAAACGCGGTGCATCTTTTTTTTTTTGACAACTTTTCTCACATAATTTCATAACATGATTGTACGTCATTTTGACGAGAAATGTTTGGAGATAGAGCTTCCAAGGCTTTCCTCGGAAATTTCCTGACTCATTTTTAAAAGTGCATCTCCCGATAATGACACCTCTGCATTATCATCAATTAAGTGTTGTCAACGGTGTTTCTTAACATTTCACGAGAATGGAGCTATGTGTCATGAAATTTAACAAATTGGAATCCAGCCGTTCAAAAAAACACCTTTGAAAAGTCAGCTTTTAAAATGCAGGCGCCGATTTTTCTGGACAATTTTAGACCGTTAGTTCCATTCAGAACGCCCGACATACACGGCGTCCCAGAAAACTTAAACCAAACTTAAAAAAAACCGGAGCGCTCTGCAGGAGTGAAATCAGCTGTCATTAGCAACCGTCTTGCGAAAGTGCACAGATTTTTTTAATGCGCCTAGTTATCTAAATAACTAAGATTAATCAGCTAACCTTTCAAATATTCTTTTGAGGGCCAAGATGTCAATTGTAAAGTTGCAGGGCGCACTGAGAAACACCCAATTAAAGTGTTTGCAACATAATACGCTTTCGTGGTTTTTTCCGGCCTTCAAAGAGCGCACAGAAAAAGGAGCACGCAAAGTGCACCTTGTTGAAAATAGTTTAATGGGGTGTTTTTTAATGCGCTCTACAACTTTCCAATGCACACCTCAGCTTTTAAATGAAGATTTCAAAAGTTAGCTTGTTAGTCTAAATTAAATAACTAGGCACACTAAAAAAAAGAATTGCGTGCACTTTCGCAAGAGACTTGCTAACAGCGTACAGTTGGTTTCACTCCCGCAGAACGCCCCGGTTTCTTTTTAATGTTTGGTGCAAGTTACCTGGGACACCCCGTATATATGTACTAGTAGTGTACATTTAGTGCACAAAAAGTATACATGTAGTGTACTAAATGTACACGTATATTATGCTAGATGTGCACTCGAGGTGCACTTATGGTATACTACATATGCACTTGTGCTGTACTAAAAGTATACTATTTTGTTTCATAAAAGTGTGAAACTAGTACGATTTCAGTATATACTCTAAGTTCACTATTAGTATACATTCAGTATACTGATTTCGACCGACTTTTCGCTTAGGGTGGAGAGGATGTCCCAGCAAAATGGAAGATTTCGAGGGGGGGGGGGGCGGGCCCCATGCCCCCCCCCCCCCCTGGTTACGTGCCTGATCTAGCGATATATGGCTTGTTCTTAATTCTAAGAAAATCGACTGTTTTTTCGTACGTCGGGTGGTCCTAAACAGCGGTGAATTTAAACGTTGTGTCGCTAGAGAATAGGTGTATGATTCTTGCAAAATTCATTTTTTGATTTATTTATAAACACTGCAGACTCATGTTAGAGTCCAAGCACAAGTGAGCATCACAAATATAAACATAATATGTAACACCGAGAAGATATCAGTACCAGCTGCAAGCTGTAATTAAAATCGAAGGAAAACACGAACAACAAAAGATAAGAAAACAATCGAATGAGTTGAACTTTCAAATTTGAAATACATTGTCCGACACTTGTACTTTCTACTATGTTCTTTAGTGGCTGGTTCCATGTGGTTATTTTCATGGGAAAGAACGAAAACTTGAATGTATCATTATGCGCACAAAACTCCTGAATCCTTTTGCCGTTGTTAAAACGAGTATTTGCGCACGATACTCGGGTTACGTAAGGACACTCGTCTAGGTGAATTAAATCATATATAAAGTACAAAATTTTAACCTCTTTTCTAAGCGCCAGGTTTGACGCGTTTCAAGTACAAGAAAACAGATAATTTCCTTCACGCTGTCCGTTCTTTTATACTGGTTGCACATAAATCGAACTGCAGCCCTCTGTACCAAATATCATGTAAGCCAACACTGGCAACTCCCGAAGAGCGCGGCGAAAAGTGATGGCAGCGCCCCTGGAGACCTAAGAGTCTCCGCTAGGAGACGAATTTTACACAAATAATTGTTTTTTCTGTCTCAGTGTGAGGTAGCCAATGGAAAAAAAAATGTCAAGGGTATTCGCTGCTTTAAATGTTGAACATAGGTGCCACCTCATGAGTGCATGACTATTTCTTAGCATGGGAATGCTATTAGAGCTTTCAAAGGGCAATTTTGGGGTTCTCCTGAAGAATACACTATGTCACAACTTATGTAGCCCGGCAAAACGCAAATGCACCTTCGCGCTGTATATTTTTTTTAAAGGGAATGTACAAACATTTCAGAACATAGCTACGTTTCAAATTCATTGTTTTTATCAATGAATACGCTTTGTTGTTGCAATTACCATTTCTCAAGAATGTCTCGCTTATAACCGTTTTTTCGAATAGGCTAGCTGGCTAATCACGTTACGATCGTCTCCGGATGAAGAAGCGGAAGGCAATTTCGAACCCCGTACTATCGCGGACAATATGAGCTGAAACAGCGCTCCGGCCGGCGCACGGTACTACCTGCGCCGCCTGTCGCCTTGCTTCGCACACACAGCGCACCCTGAGGCCGAGATAAATTAACTCTTGCGCTCGCTGCGCCACTGCGTTCTTCCGGCCGTCTGCAAGCGAGACAGTGTGTGCGACAGCGGGCGTGTGTGTGGTAGGCGGAAAGGGGGGGACGGAAGGTTACAGTTGTCGTCCCTATTTTGCAATTGTTTTACTGCATTCTATCGCGTAGAATGACGTAGGAAAAACGCTTACTGGTGAAGAAAAAAATCTTGAGGTATCTTAAATTGCAGCTGCGATTATCGTTTTTAAAAGGCACATCAAAAGACATTTCAGGTTGTTGTTGTTTTATTAAGTGCATGCACAAAGCAGGGCATCGTAAAATATAGGCCAAAATCTTTATACCGGATTTAGGCCGGCTCCAAGGTATTTACTTTTTCTTTATTTTTCATAGAGTACAGTTGTCTAAAAAATACGGTAACCATACATGTTACTGCAAAGGTTTTGTAACCTTGATGGGTATAAAAGGCTTCAAAAATATTATTTCTTTATTACTGGGCCCACGCGGTTGTTTTAAACAGACAAGTTGCTGACAACACACCGGTGTTTTATTTACGACAGTCATATATATTCGCCAGGAGAAGGAGCTTGAAACATCATCGAAAGAATATTCGCAGAGGTCAATGTCAGACACAAGAGATTGATAGTCGGCGTGGAAGTTCAACTGGACTCTGCAAAAAGATGAGGATCATAGATGCACGACACAAAAGTATGCACTTGTTAACGGCGTCAAACAGTGTGTCGCAACTGTATTAGCAAGCTTTGTTCCAAACGGCAGAAGCCCGGTTCAGGGGTCCTGAGGTGAAGTAAAACTTACGAAAGAAGTTAATACCGCGTCATTTTCCCCTAGCCCGTGACCACGGCTGTCATCCTCTCTGGTAAGGAATCATAGAGCGCGGCCACGAAGTCTGGCTCGGCCCGAAGCCTCTCCCATTCACGTCTCACCGCTTCCCACATTTCGTCGGCAGTGGCGCGGTAGAGGGGACGCAGTGACAGGGCTATTTTGGTGCGCCTCCAAACGTGTTCGATGATATTCAGATCGGCACCTTTCGGGGGCCAAGGCAACACCATCAGGCAGCGCTTCTCGAGAAGATACGAGCGTGACAATGCATGTTCCACTTCGGTGCTTTTTTGAAATGCACTGAAATGCAGGCTAGCTGAAAACGTGAACATTGGGCTGCACGACATACGCATCGTGATGGTGGTTCCGTCGGCCAGTATGTTCGCTAGCATTCGACCGGAAGAGCGCAGTGGCGCAGTGAGCGCAAGTGATAATTTATCTCGGCCTCAAGGTGCGCCGTTTTTGTGGAGCGATTCGACAGGCGGCGTAGGTAGTACCGTTCACAGGCCGGAGCGCTGTTTCAGCTCATAGTGTCCGTGATAGTACATTACTGCGATGTGAGTATGCTCTGGACGAAGTCGGTTGTGCACATGCAAATCTGACGCTATTATTCAAACTAATAAAAGCGGAGTTACAAAAAACCAGGCTTCTCGCGCGTGCCAAAAGAAAAACAGAGCAGAGCGTAGTAGCGCAGATAAAGGTGATTTCGGTCACGTTATATATGTGCACAAATTCCCTTTGTTAGCGCCGGGACGACTAACTTCGTCTGAGTCTTCTACGATAACTTCCATTGTTCAAATTTCACTTTCTTTTGATATTTGAGGCTATGCTATGCCGGCGCGATCTCTCTTCCTCCTGCTTTTATGTTGTTGTTTTTTTCTTTTTTTTTTTTCCGTTTTGTTTACTTGACGTTGGAACCATCGCATATCTTGCTTTGCCTTGTTTGGCTTAGTTTTTACTCTCTTTCCTTCGTTTCGGTGCTTAATCCCACCGGTTCGTCTACTACGCTATGCCCGGACATTTTGAGGGCCGTCTTGAACTTTGTTGTTGTTGTTGTTTTCTTTCACTGTCGTCTGGGATAACCTCCTATCTCCGCCTTCGATAGACTTTCTAATTCGAAACCTTCAAGTGTGTTTTTTTATATTTATTAAATATATTGAAATGTGTAAGCTCGGCATACATTTCGATTCGGGTTTTATTTGTTTACGCGGGCACATCTGCTATGGCCGGGTCATCATTTGTTGATCAACCGGCCGCCTTCGGGCATACACCAGCTCATGCTTGGAGATGGCAGGCATGCCATGTGCTGCCTACCACTCCAAAAAAAGGTTTCTGCTATGTGGTGGAAAATCCTTCTTCCTTTTCCGGAAGACCCAACAAACGTGAGTAATTAAGTTACTACAGCATTCAAATTAAACTAGAAGAGCTATCCAAGTCTGGTTTCAAAATCGCCTTTGACGTCTTAACAGACGATTATGACAACTAGACGAGGATCGCGGAGAACTTAACGGACGACAAACCAGATGCACAACTGAACACCCAGTCCAATGTAGCCGGGTGGCCAGCCAGTCAGATCTTTCATCCTGCTTGCCAAGTCCAACTGCAATAGTAATATAATAATAATAATAATAATAATAATAATAATAATAATAATAATATTATTACATACATACATACATACAAACATTTTATTGACTCAGTGGGACAATTAAAGAGGTATATGTTTGCGGGCACATCAAAGCCAGCGAAGGGCTTGTGGGATGACACCCTAAAAAAATGAGAAATGTCCGCTTAAGTGATAAGGTAAAGACATTACCTTAAAAATAAGAACTCAAAGATAATAAAACTCTCCCCACCCCCCTTCCCCGCCCCAACCCCCTCCCCCTTTCCCGATTGTAGCACACAGTACTAATTATGAAAAAAATACAGCATACGAAAGCAATATACAAATGAATGTAGCAATGTTAATAAAATTAACACTTACAAACGCGAGTCCAAAATAATAATAATAATAATAATAATAATAATAATAATAATAATATATTATTAATAATAATAATAATAATAATAATAATAATAATAATAATCAATCAATCAATCAATCAATCATTATTATACAGTGCCCAGGAACAACCCTGAGGTCTTGGTGCTGGTACACTGGTGGAAAAAAAAAAAAAAAAACATTATACACATCTCCGCAGGAAAGAAGATACATGTTTAAGCATAATACTAGATAGTGCACGAGTAATTAGTAGAATAAATAAAAACGAGGCAGTAACAGTAGAAACAGAACACAAGACCGTAGGACACCAAGTGCACCACCAGAAAGAACGGCATGGAGATGACGAAATTCAGACATAACAGAGTCAATCAGCGATGCTCATCCTGCACGGGCAAGTTTTTAATATAAAGGACAAAGGCCCTGTAGCAAGGGGGGGAAATATCAAGTCTTTCGGAGTAATGATTCAAACGCTGTGCCATTCTCACAATTGGGTTTACCGGACTAAACGTTCTAGACACATAACAAGATGACCGAAGACGAGTAGGCACACGTGGGACCCTAAGGCACAGTTCCGATAACAGGTTCGGAGAATCGATGAGTCCATGCAGCGTTTTAAACAAAAATAGTAAGTCCGCGTTCTCCCGACGCCGGTGCTAGCTAAACAAACCAACACGCTTTAACGCGGACTCATATGTTAAGCAGTGAACATCCTCCTTTATGTAGCGATGTTTAAAGATAGAAACAAACTTTCTTTGCACACGTTCGATCACCAAGGAATGACTTTTAGAAATTCCATTCCAGACAACTGAAGCATATTCTAACTGCGACCTGGATAGCGAACAGTATAACGTGATAAAAGCAGTCGGGTTTTCAAACTCCCTGGTTAAGCGAGAGGCAACGCCCAACATTCGCATTGACGAGTTAACCACCCTACCAACAAGATCAGAGAAACGCAACCCAGAATCAACCATGACTGCGAGATCTTTCATTACACTTACTCGAGACAAAGTCTCTCCTTGAATATTATATGCAAAAGAGATATTGTGAGTTTTCCGAGAGAGCGTCATGACCTTGGTTTTGGACGGGTTCAAGAAAAGGTCGTTTTCAGAGCACCATCGGTAGAAAGAACATGCATCTTCCTGGAGCTTAGCACAATCATGTTCAGTAACTATTTCTCGATAAATTTTTATATCGTCAGCATATTGCAGGAATGAAGAATTTAAAACAGCAAAAGAGACGTCATTTACGAAAATTGTGAACAGAAGGGGTCCTAAAACAGATCCCTGAGGAACGCCAGAGCGAGCCTTGTATAACGAAGAGTTCATGTTGTTGACCCGGACATACGCCTCTCTCTCTGACAAATAGCTTCTTAACCAGTCGTGTACTGAGTCACATACTCCATAGGAGGAAAGTTTGGATAAAAGATTAATGTGATTGACTACGTCAAAAGCCTTGCTTAAGTCAAAGTAGACAACGTCTAACTGACCTCTGTTACATATCACACGAGATGCGTCAGATATAAAGCTAACAAGATTAGTTGTAGTTGATCTCCCGCTCATAAAACCATGCTGATTGGGAATTGCTAAGTTTCGAAATTTGAAAGAGAGGAATTGATGGACGACCATTTCAAAGAGCTTAGAAAATGGAGATAGAAGAGAAATAGGTCTATAGTTACAAATATCACCTTTGTTCCCCGACTTTAAGACCGGAACAACAGCAGCGACTTTCCACGTTTCAGGAAAGGTTCCCAACCTTAACGAGTTGTTAAATATAGAGCACAGTACCGGCGTGAATATGTCGTGATAAGTTTTGAGAATCGCCGAGGGAATGCCGTCGGGCCCTACTGATAATGTTGCTCTCATTTTCTTAATACAGGACCGGACGCACACCTCATCGGCATTAATGCAACTTAACAACTCACCAAACCCATCTAAGTGAGGCAGCGCAGGTGCAGAACGCTGCGTACTATCCCTATAGACTGACCTAAAATGCTCAGCGAATAACTCAGGCACGAACTTCAAGTCGCTCTCGTGATTATCCAGGACAATCTTCGACTCGAGAAGCCTCCCAGAGCGTGAATTATTGTACCTCCAGAATTTCTTCGGATTATTGACAAGATCTGATTCCAATGAGCAACGATAAGCCTGACGGTCGCGATCTAGGACTGTCTTACATTGCTTTCTGCAGCTCTTGAATTCTACCTCCCACTTTAAAAGACCACTTTTCTTAAACTTCCTGTGAAAAAAGTTCTTTTTTTCAGTAATGTTTTTAGTTCATTAGAAAACCAACTAGGAAAGCGAGGTTTCTTTAAATATCGTAATGGGATGAATCTGTCGATGGCCTCTTGAATTAATCTCGTAAAGAGAGCTATCTGCTCATTTACATCAGAGGATTCCAAGACCGGAAACCAATCAACACTCAAGAGGTGGTGGAACATCCCGATGTAGACTCCTGATGAAAAATTGTATAAGATGCGTGGAGGAGAAGCCTCAATAGGAGCGCGAATCGAGGAATCAACAAAAGGAAGCACTAAATCAAGGGAAGGATGATAGTTATCCAGAGGAACCATAGGAACTTCACTTCGGGCTTCACGCACGCAGTCCATGTTTGAGAGGCATAAATCTAAGGCATTACCCTGGTGGTTGAGAATATCGTTGTGTTGTGCAAGATCTAAAAAAGAAACAAGGTTTAGGAGGTCGTTGCCTTTCTGCTTGCAATAAACGTCAGTAGAAACGTTAAACTGCGTCCAGTTGATGCCTGGAGCATTACAATCACCTAACACTAAGATATTACACCCGTGTAACTCGTTAACGGTGTTCTCTATGCCAGCGAGAAAAGTGCGAAAGTCGTCGCGGGTGTTTGCGGAGGCAGGTAAAATAGGCCAACAAAAAGGCGTACCTTCTTTGCACACTCAAGTTCTACCCATAAACTCTCGGAAAACTTTTCTAAATTAACTCGCGTCTTTTCGAGCGGAAACGCCTGTCAACGGCCATTAACACGCCGCCTCCAGTTGTATCACGCGTGGACAAGTCGCGGTCACGCCGGTGCACCACAAAAGAAGGTGGAAAGTAATCGGAGGACCCAATGTCACAGCATAACCAAGTTTCCATTAGACAAAATATAGAATAATTGGATAGGGTAACGTTAGAAAAAAGCATTCGGTTTTTGTGCGTATGCCGCGGACGTTTTGATAGAATAACTCTACGTCAGGCATCACTTGTCACCACCGGTCGTTGGAGGTCCCTCTGAAGCGTGGAGCATGTCTCTCCGAAGGGTTCCCTCTGAAAGGTTTTAAAAAGGCAGGATTTAGGACACACAGCTGGATCAGCAAGTTTCTCAAAATCATCCGCAGCCACGGCCACATGAAAGGAGGCGTAAGTGTCGAACCGGGTCTTTAGACGACGGCACTCCACTTTGTCGATTCCGACGGAGGACAGGTGCGAAGAGACGTCCTCGCAGACGGTATCCGGCGCCAGCTTCGTAACAAACAGCGTTCTAAGACTCGTTGACGGCGAAGCAACACACGGCTTGGTGGTCTCGGATGCCCCGGTCAAAGCAGCGGTGCGAGGCCTCGGACGCGGAAGCATCGGCTAAAGACGTGCCACTCGCCCGTCACGTGCACCATCTTGGGAGGCAGTCAGATTGACGCGGTGATCGCGCACAGAACCGAGAGATGCCGGAGGCCCACCCGACGACGATCCCGCCGATCCCCATCGGGGGAGATTTCCGGCTGGCGGCACTTCAGATAGGCCGGTGGGAGAAGAACCCGCCCAGGCGGTGGGGTCAGCAGATGCGCAGACGGTGCGTCACCCCCCTTCCTCAGTATCAGGGCAGGCACGTTGGAGGGGGCTGGGGCAGCGCCGCCGGCTGCTCTCCTCCAGCCCACGATTTCGGCGCGGCACGCCCTCACCTCGTCCCGCAGGGAGCAGACGAGCGTCGCCTGTCGTTCGGACACCCTCGCTGTCTCAGCCCTGAGGCGCTTGTTTTCTTCCCCAAGGGAGGCAACCTGGTCCGTCAGAAAGGAGATCCCCTCCAAGGCGTCGAGGAGGAGACCATGCAGTAGCCGTCCCGACAGCCCAAGGTCATCTTCCTGGGAAGCTGCATTCCGGCGCGTGCGGCGAACGACAGAATGGGCGAGGGGGTACTGTTCCCCGCGGCCGTCGCCCTCGTCCAGCCACCGTTGTCGGCGTCGGTCTCCTCACTAGGCCTAGCGTCCCCGTCGGTAGGCCTAGCAGCATCGGAGCCGTTGCAGTGGTCGCAGGTGAAGACGCACACCCCACTCGTCAGACGTGTCAGTTCTTCCGTCGCGAGCGTGAGGCACCTCTGGTGGACACGGTGCTTGCACGCTGAGCAGCGGAGTCGCGGCTGTCTGCCGTAGAAGACGCGGGAGCAGATGCAGCATGCGTCCTCACTCGGCGCCATCTTGAATAATAATATAATAATAATAATAATAATAATAATAATATAATAATAATAATAATATCTTTATTGCACGAATAAATATACATCATTTGGGAAATGTTCAAAAAGGAGGTGAAAATGAACGCTATAGAAAGTAGTTTACCTAACTGCTAGAGACAGTGGAAGAAGAAGACTCTGAGGCGTGAATCAGTCATCATTTTATGCGAAGAAAGCGTTCTGCCCGGGGAGTTAGCCCAGAAAATAAACATCAAGAACCAGTTAGAAGTGATTGACGCAGAACGTTACAGAGGGGCGACGTGCGTGCGCGAACCGAAAGGCTTTGCGACAGGGCTCAGCGAAAAGCCAACGAAGCACGCGCGGCAGAACGAGATAAGCGAAGTCAGCTACGGGCACACGGTAACGCGCGATAAGAGAACAACTCAGCGAGCATTTGTCGAACGCTATCACAAGTTATTTGGCCAATGTTCCCCATTACAGGACGTTTTTGAGAGGTGTTTTGCCACCAATGCCCAAGCTAGAGGAGCATGTTCGTATCCACTTTTAAAGAAACACTGACACCCCCCAAATTTTTTTTTTTGTTTTCTCAGGAGATTTAATATGGTGTCGGAATACTACCCAATTAATATTTTGCTGCAGAGTCACGTATTTTTTTAATAAAGCCAAAAAACGCAACTGCGCGAAACCAAAACCGAAACGGAGAAGTGGAGAGGATGGCGTGAGTGGCGGAAGTCACGTGGCTACACCCGACCGTGTGTTTTTTTTTTCTCCTCTCTCCGCACGTAGCAGACGAAATGTGTTCGTTCGCCGCGGGATTCCTTTGCAGTTATGTTTGTTCCGCTCGCCGTTCTGTACTTCAAGATGAAATGTTTTGTACATTTAAGTGTTGGCAATTAGTAGTGAGTGCCCGAGTGCCGTGGTGAATTCCCGTGATCAGCTCCGAAAAGAATACTCCCAAGATGTTGCGTGAAGAGTTGCCTCACATGTCCTGCATCTAAAGTGGCATTGTGTGGCAGAGTGCACAAGTTTCCGAAAGATCAACGGGTTGGGATCAATGGCTGGCTGCAATTCCTGTAGAACCATCACGCGAAGCTCAGAAAGCGGACGCTATCCGATTCATATGCTCCTTGCATTTTGTGGAAAGTGATATTACATTGATTTCGCAGGTGTCAAAAATGGAATCCATACCATTTAGTTCAGCGACGTATCGTCCACAACAATTTTTTCTGTGATAATTGTAAAAAAAAAAAAAATGTAAACATCGCAGAATGCTTAACAAGAAAAATAAATAAATAAATAAAAGGTACACCAGGAATCGAACCCGTGCCCTCTGCGTGTGAAGCGGACGTCTTTCCACTGAGCTACTGAAGGAACTCAATCACGCATAGTTATGCAGCGGGTAGACTGTATGTCGGAAGTTTGCTGCCGATTTTTCTTAAATACTATGCATGCACTCCCGGCTTGAAGTCGGGCAGCACCACGCATAGGGCACATTCGCACCTCGTAAAGTAACCGTACGCGTGCGTATTGAAGTCGAAGTACACACTTCGTGCTTGACGTTTGAGCGAGCGATGTCTTCAGCCAGGAGAAGGGACGACGGCTCGGCGACGTCTTCGTGCAATCGGCTTGCTGGTCGGGCGTGTCGTGCGGGATGAATATCAGTTCTTTTGATCGGTCCAAAATTTCTCTTTCGAAGAAAGACAGAATTCGCCAGTACCGTGAACGACAGTTCTGAAGTAGAGGTCCAACGCCCGTCGTCCGCTGCCATCCGCTAGTGCTAGTCGGGCGTTGACTAGTCCCACGATACGCGAAACGACGCCATGTTGAGAATTATGCAGTGAACCCTCAGAAAGCTTCCGGTTGTCTGTGCTGCCTTTTTTTTTTTCAATCAACGTATTTGCAGCTTTTTTGAAGCCACAAAAAATGGGTTTCATATTTTTTTTTCTATTTTTAATATTGACTGTGCCTTCAATGACCCACGACTTTGTTTAAATTTGGTGGTCGCATCGATACCCTTAGAAAACGGCCCGTGATCACGGAAAAGAGAGTGAGCGAGACTCGGACCGGCCAGTTCTTTATCGGCGGTTTTGGGCGGAAAGAAACCGATTTTCGAGCCGCAAATTCTGTTCTGGGTAGTTGGCTCTCATATGTCACGTACAACTAAAAACCCCGGCGAGCATAAATACCCTGTCAGTGTCCCTTTAAGCGCTGATTATTGTCCGCCCAATAGAGCGGGTCATCGCCGAGTGAAGCACTGGAAAGACAGCAAACCCTAACGGTCTTGGCTCTGAGTTAAATATTTCAATGGGAAGCAGCAACTGCCCTGTACCAGGTGCCTGCGGAGGCCTATGATTCCAGTATATGATGACAATTATTCGTAAAAACACACTGTCCTTATTGCGAAGTACGGTGATCTCGTGAAACTTTTGAGCGTTACATCATACAGACATAAAAGTCTAGCGAGTGTTAACTACAAAATCTACATGAAGGTCATCACTCAAAGATTAGTGTGTGATTAAATGCTTAGTGGGGCCACATGAGAGGTTTGGTATCGAAGGGCGCACATCAGTGCGAAAATATATGTCACAAGAAGCATCTTAGATTTCTGCGACACTTTCTCCAGTTAAGTTACAATGTCCCAGCTGGAGCTGGAGAAAGCGTTCGACCGCGTATCGCAGCAGGTTCGATTCAGTATTCCGGGATGTGTGAATGTAGATAGTGTTATTTTAGTGGTCTCAGAATGGCTTACAAAAATATACTAAGTGAATAATTCTTAATAAGCATGTTAGTGAAGAGAAGGTTGTCCACTCTCCCCCTTGCTTTTTTGCTTTTTGTTGAGAAACCTTTTGTTAACGAGTTAGAAAAAAAACAATAATGGTTTTTGAATAGTTCAGCGTGTGGTGCTGATCGAGATTGCGTCCCGGTTGCATCTTCGTTTTTAAGAAATCGGGTAGTTTGATTAGCAGGGGTATTTGTGCTGGGTCTTTACACAAGAGCTAAGACATGACGCCTAGTGTTTTTTTGTTTGTTTTAACGTTCAGCGGATGGACTATTTGTTAAGTATCTTGGTGTGCCTGTCGCATATTATCGAAACAGCACGCAGTATAGGAATGGGGAGAGGAAGAGTGTCAGTACAGAAACGGAAGCTTGGAATGGTCATGAACTGTCTATGTACGCACAAGCTACAATACGTAAATGTTTTTTTTTTTTTTTTTTAATAGCGGAAGCACGGTATGTGCGGAAAGCGCTGGCCATGTCGCGTCTCAACGTGCAAAAGATACACCTTACATTTGCAATTTTTATTTGCGGTTCAGTTGAATAGCGCTATCCAGAACAAATTTGTTCCGTTCATAAACCGATACACAATCTGTACCTCCGTTTATTTTTCTTCGTGATAAAAATTACGTGTTTTTACACACATTTATTCAGGAGAGATTGTGAAATATGCTACTAGAGTTTGTGGCGTCGTCGAGTAACGAAGCGAGTGGATGTGTCCATGGTACCTGCGAGAACGGCTGCTTCCCTTTAAAGGACACATGCAAAGGAAAAAACAATTTTTTTTTAAACAGGCTAGATGGAAAAAGAATATTATAAAACGACTTTACAACAAAGAAAAAAGTTTTGCCCTTCCACTTTGGTGAAGAAGGAAGACCAGCGAAGCTGTACTATGGTGGGAATGACGTAATGGCCGGCCGCAAGTCGGCAAGCCCGAGTGGAAAGGCTCGAAAGGATGCGCCATCTATGAGCGACGGCGGCAAGCGGACAACCGGCATACACAACACTCTGGACAGCTATCGCCATCTATTAGCGACGACGACAACCAGAGTTTTGTGTCGACATTTCTTTGCGGGGGACACGATTCTGGTGAATCTACTCCTTAACAGCCCTGCTGTAAAAAATTTAGAGCTTTATTTACGGCGCGAAACGAATTTGTAGTTGGCGCCCGCGGGAGGCGCCGCTGGTTACGTGGTAGGCCTGTGCGCCTCCGCGCTGCGTCGCCGCCGCCGCAAAGTCACGCCGCCGCCGCACGCTCAGCGTCGTGCGAAGCCGCTTCAACGCGTTTCTCTACGCCGCCGTCGCCGCCGCCGCACAAGGTCGTCTGGTTCGGGGCGCCGCCGCCGTCATCTGACCGGCGCACAGGTCTATTACGTCTGCTTGCGCTTTTTCAGGAGTTTCCTTTGGGCTCTAAAAGTTACTTATTAATCTTATTTTTTTGTTAAACTTCAAACAAAGATGAAAAAGTTACTTTTAGAGGCCACAGGAAGCTTCCGAAAGAGCGCAAGCACCACGTGATAAATAAAGACCAGTCACGTGATAAATAAGGGCCAGTTTTCCGCGACGCCCGCGGGCGCCAACTACATTGTAAAAGCTTGGTCTGCTGGGCAAGTTGGTAATGTACATTCATATTAAATAGCGCGAAAAGACGGGACAAAAAGACGAAGACGCACACAGGACAAGCGCTTGTCCTGTGTGCGTCTTCGTCTTTTTGTCCCGTCTTTTCGCGCTATTTTAATATGAACGCCAACTACACATTCGTATAGCGCCGTAAATATAGCTCTAAAAAATTTTCTTCGTTGTAAAATCGTTTTATCACATCTTTTTTCCATTCAAGCTGTTTAAAAAACATTAATTTTTTTAACAGCTTGGTGAAACAAAGTATAGGAGTGTTCACTAGCGAACATGGCTGTGTGCGCGGCTATTGAACGCGTGCTGACGGCGAGCTTCCACAGGTCTTTTGAAAGGTGCATTTCAGACCATTAAGATTGCCAATATTGGCAGCCGCGTCCTAAACAGCGCACTCAAATATGGTGTCCAGTGAATACCCCTCTAGCCGTACACAGAGTTGAGTTGAGTCAAGAGCTCAGTCCGCCGAAACCAGTGACCGGGACGCTCAGATCGGTTAAGGCGTCGCACCGGATATGTGAAGGTCGTCGGCAGATTTGTACTCGCAACCTTACATCAAGGTTGCGTGTACGGGCGACAAGTAACAAAATGTCTTGTAATTCCTTACATCTATCAATACTTTTGTGAGGAGATAATTAAATATTTTACAAAGTAATTGTAAAGTAACTCATTTACATATTTACGCGAGGGAATAATGGTAATTCATTAAATTTTCGTTTTCAGTTATGTGAAGAATAGGAATACCGCACTTCAACTAAAAAGAGTTCCTAACTATATTTTTCGTAGGCTTGCCGGGTTCCCTGTCGCTGTGCATGCAAAACGTGCGGCCTGGAATTTTCAGATGCAGAAAAAAACTTTCTTCACGTCACTTCAACCACGATTCTAACTCTTTGTTTCTTTTTTTG